>JAJAQF010000061.1:0-24931 GCA_020510985.1 Pholidichthys leucotaenia | reverse complement strand
CTAGAGCATTATTGCCTGTCTCTTGGGGAAACGAGCCAGGTGCAGCCGATCGCTGCATCTGAGCTTGTCTCACTGGGCTCTGCCGCTGCCACTGCCGGTGATCCTGATCCCTGTCCTTTCTCTTCCTCTGAGCCTTCTCCCAGGGTCACCGGTGACGAGCCTGTTCCAGTCGTCGTCTTGGAGGTTCCAGGTTCGTGGTCGGAGGTCATCCCTGGTGCAGCGCCGGCCCAGTCGGGGTTCGTCGTGGGTGCTGTTCCGGCCCAGTCGGAGTTCGTCGTGGGTGCAGCTCCAACCCAGTCAGGGTCTGTCGTGGGTGCAACGCTGGCCCGGTCGGGGTCCAGCAAGGGCACAGCACCGGTTTGGTTCAAGTTCGGAGAAGGAGCTGCAGATCCTCCTCCATTTGATGCCAGACTGGCCCCTCATCCTTCCCCCAATCCCTTTCTTTCTCCACCGGGTGCTGTTGGGGTTCCCCGGATTCAGCTCGGCTTTCCCTCGCTATCTCTCTTGGTACGGAGGCTGCCACCGAGTTCTTCCCTCCGGTCCTGGTGGACTAAGGACGCGGGTCGGCCACCCGGGAGACTGCTTCGATGGTTCGGCGTTCTGGGTCGGCCACCCGACGGACTGCCTTGTTTGTTCGGTGACCTGGTCCGGCCACCTGAGGTACTGTTTCCGGGCCTGGGACTGGGGTAGACCGCCCGAACTGTTTCTTTTTCCCCTGCCAGTGATCTGGATTCTGGATGCGGGTAGAGCACCTGAACTTTTTTTTTTTTTTTTTTTTTTTTTGGACTCTTTGTGTTCTACCTGCTGGCATCCCTGTAAGTGTTTTTTTTTCCCCCTCTCCTCTGTAGTTTGAGAGACGCTCCTTTGTTTTTTGTCTTTGCCTATTGATAATATTGGACTATATTTGTAGTGTTGCTGGTTGAGACCCCCCCCCCCACCTAGTGTTTATAGGGTACTGTATGTTGTACCTGTATTTTAGTTTTCTTGTTCCTCTGTAGTTGAGAGATACTCTTTTGTTTTTGTCTTTGCCTGTGTATAATAGTGGGCTATAATTGTAGTATTGCTGCTCTTCTCTGTAGTTTTTGAGTTTTTCTTCTTTCCTTTTTTGGTTCTCTCCCTCCTGGCCTGCTTCCCCCTCCACCCTCCCTGGGTCGGCTCTGGTAACCTTCTAGTTGGGGGGGGGGGGTCTTGGATGTCATGTTTGCGCCTGGAATGCACCTTTTGAGTGGGGAGTACTGTCATCGTCTGAGCGCTGATTCTGTCCACGCTTGGGCTGTTCAGTATTTTCCCCATGTCATCCTATTTCGGGCCGTGTTTATGGCCTCTAGGGCTTTTATTGTGACAGCGTCATGGCAGGACGTCTGGCTGTCAGAGCCAGCTGTGCTGTGACAGCTGATTCACATTCCATTGATTATTTTCTCATTTCCTGATTATCGGCGGCGGCTGCCTCCGTCGGTCTATGATGACCATGGAAGAGAATCCTAAACGTCTACTCTGCTGGAACAGCACTGCCTGTGGCTGAACAGGCCGATGCGAATGGCAGTCCCTGTCACACAGGTCGCACTTGTGGGTGGTCTCCGTGCTGCTGGGTCTGTGGCGGTTCTTCCTGCGGGTCCTTTTTCATCTGCTGCAGCAGTCAGTCTCTCTTCACCCGCCTTGCACTGTCTGGTTAGGGTGCCTCTCCATTTGGAGCGGTCCGTTGCAAGGTCCTCCCAGCGCTCTGTGTTGATCTCCAGGGCCTTCATGTCTCTCTTGCAGACGTCTCTAAAGCGCAGCTGTGGGCGGCCAACGTCTCTCCTGCCAGTCGCCAGTTCTCCGTAGAGGACGTCTTTGGGGATTCTGCCATCCTCCATACGGTGAACGTGGCCTAGCCAGTGGAGCCTGCGCTGCCTGAGTAGAGTGAACATGGAGGGAAGGCCGGCACGGGACAGAACTTCTGTGTTGGGCACTTTGTCCTGCCAGGATATGTCCAGGATGTGGCGAATGCAGCGCAAGTGGAAGGAGTTCTGTCTCTTTTCCTGCCGGGCGTATGTTGTCCACGTCTCACTCCCATAGAGCAGTGTGCTGATGATGCAGGCGTTGTACACTGCCATCTTCGTCTTGACAGAGAGTTTGGGATTTTCCCACACTCGTGTGGTGAGGCGAGCGAGTGTGAAGGCTGATTTTCCAATCCTCTTGTCGATCTCTGTATCAAGGGAGAGGTTGTTGCTGATTGTGGACCCCAGGTACGTGAACTGATTCACGACCTCCAGCACGTAGTCGTCGATGGTGATGGTTGGTGGTGCTTCCGTGCCTTGCGCCAAGATGTTAGTCTTCTTCAGGCTGATGATAAGCCCGAAATCCTTGCATGCCTGGGAGAAGCGGTCCATCAGGGTCTGAAGCTCCTGCTGTGTGTGGGTTGCAACTGCAGCATCGTCTGCGAACAGCATGTCTCTGATTAGAGCCTCGCGTACTTTGGTTCTGGCTTTCAGGCGGGCGAGGTTGAAAAGCCTGCCGTCAGATCTTGTGTGCAGGTAGATTCCCTCTGTTGCTGTGCTGAAGGCATGCCTCAGGAGCATAGCAAAGAAAATCCCAAAGAGGGTTGGCGCAAGTACACAGCCTGTTTCACTCCGCTGCGTATGTTGAATGGCTCTGAGACGTTGCCGTCGTGCTGCACTATCCCCTGCATGTTGGTGTGAAACGATTCAATGAGGCTTTGCAACTTTGGTGGGCATCCTATCTTTGGCAGGATCTTGAAAAGGCCCTCTCTGCTGACCAGATCGAACGCTTTGGTGAGGTCGATGAAGGCGACGTACAGGGGCATGTTCTGTTCTCTGCATTTCTCCTGGAGTTGGCGGATGGAGAATATCATGTCTACCGTCGATCGCTCAGCGCGGAAGCCACACTGAGACTCGGGGTAGACACGTTCGGCAAGCTTCTGTGACGAACGAGAACAACTCGTGCATAGACTTTGCCAACAACGCTGAGAGGTAGATGCCCCTGTAGTTGCAGTCGCTTCTCTCCCCTTTGTTTTGTAGAGGGTGATGATCTTGCGTCCCTCATGTCCTGTGGTATGGCACCTTCCTTCCAGCACTGGCAGAGACGTCATGCAATGGCAGCAGTAGGGCGGTCTTGCAGTGCTTGATCAGGTTCGGGGGGGTATGCCGTCGTTGCCGGGTGCCTTGCCAGCGGCCAAGCTATCAGAGCCTCGGGCCTTGCTGAGTTCATCGATGGTTGGCTCGGCGTCAAGTTCGTCCATGGATGGCAGGCAGTCGATGGCATCAAGGGCTGGACGTGTCACAGTGTTCTGTCTGGAGTAGAGTCGGAGTAGTGTTCCACCCATCTCTCCATCTGCTTGTTCTTTTCTGTGATCATCTGAGGGGGGCCGTCTTGCTCTGAGCCGGACCAAGTGCTTTCTTGATGCCATTGTACATACCATGGATGTTCCCTGTTATGGCAGCGGTTTGAATGTCTTGGCTGAGCTGTCCAGTACTCGTTGGCACAGCGCTGAGCAGTCTGCTGAACTTTGCTTCTCACAGCCCTGAGAATCTGGAGATTCTTCTCGTTTGGGTACTTCTTGTACTCAGCAAGTGCTGAGCGCTTGGCTTCAATGACGGGGGTCATCTCGGTCAACTTGGCATCAAACCAGTCCTGTGACTTCGAGGTCTTCCTCCCAAAGGTAGCCAAGTTGTGCAGTGGATGGTTTCACAGCTCTTCCCACTTCTGCTTTGCAGATTCTCCTTCTTGTGGTACACCAAGTTCCTTCTCAAAGGTGGAGGCAAACTGCTCAACAAGTTCTGGTTGGGCCATCTTGCTGGTGTCAATCCGTGCCTTTCCAGGCTGTCTAGCATGATGGAATTTCTTCAGCTGCAGCTTGACCTTGCAACACACCAATGAATGGTCTGTGTTGCAATCTGCTCTCTGGAACGAACGGGTGAATTAGCACGTTCTTTCAGTGAGGTGCGCCCTGGTCAGGATCAAGTCCAGCTGGTGCCAGTGCTTTGAGTGCGGATGTCGCCAGGAAACCTTGTGTTGGGGCTTGGTCTTGAAGAACGAGTTTGTTGATGCACAGACCGTGATAGTGCAGAACTCGAGCAGGGGGCCGCTGTCCATTGTTGTTCATTCTGCCACGCCAAATGGTCCAAGACAGGAGGGCCAGGAGTCGTGGTCACCACCCACTCTGGCATTGAAGTCTCCAAGGAGAATGAGTTGTCAGAGTTGGGGATTAACCTGACAGTTGTTGCAAGATTCTCGTAGAACTCATCTTTTGCCTCTGGTGTGGCTTTCAGTGTTGGGGCATACACACTGACAAGGTTGACTGGGCCTTGAGTGTGTTGAGGCGGAGGGTGAGGAGGTCGTGCAGAGCCATTGCTGCCTGGTCCACCATCTTCAGCAAGGTGTTTCTTCACTGCGAAGCCCACTCCGTGTTCCTGTGTCGTCACTGCCCTCTCCCTGCCAGTAGAACGTGTAGTCCTTCTCTCAGTGTCCCTGCGTCAGCCAACCGTGTTTCCTGGAGAGTGGCGTTATCCACTTCCAGTCTCTTCAGCTCATTATTGATGATGGCAGTCTTCCTGGTGTTGTTGATGTCCTTGAGGTTAGCAGCGAGTCTGTCATCATAGTGCAGACGTTCCAAGTTCCAGTTTTAGAGTTGGGTCTCTTTTGTTTTTGTCTTGCCTGGTGCGAAGGTTCTCAGCCTGCCATTCGGACTTCTCCTTATCCCCATGCACCCAATGAGGAAAGCAAGCTGTGGCGGGACAACACCTTATTGGCTGGGGGCTTGCCCAGCTTGAGCGGGCGGTAGCTGTCCAGTGAGAGTCCGATGATCCCTCCCACCGTCGGGAACAACCCCCTGGCGCCGTGCTCTACGCCAATTGAGTGGTGGCTTATAACCGGTAACTGTCATTCCCCGTGTTTTGTCTACACCAAAGGCGAAGCTGGAGTGTCCTCTCCAGTGATCTGGTGTTCTACCTTCCAGCGTTGGGCGTTGGTAGATTCAAGCCTGGGCAGGAAGATATGGAGGACAAGATGTTGCCCATGCAGCATGTCCCCCCTCTCCACGTCACTGCTGAAATCCAAAGGAACAGCAGGACTGCTACAGTTTGGCACCAGCGCCGTCGCAGGAGCTGCCAGAACGATGTTGAGCACAACAGAGAACTGCCTTAGGACTCCAACTCCGGATTTTTCCTCAGGGTTGACTCTGAAGCCTTTCCCATGACCGGGGTGTGTCGCAAGGCAGCGGAGTTTGAAATCAGGTTTACCTCCCCTAGATGGGCTCCCTTCCCAGGTTGACGAGCCACCATCTACCCGAAGCATCCTGGTTTTAAGGCACCAGAGATCCGCCCTCGCCCCTTCTCCCATTAGTAAACGACAGTTCCGCCGGGCTTAGAGACTAAAACCACACGGGCAGGCTAGGAGTTGGACTTAGTTGTCAGAGGCTTTTCGAGACGCACGCCATAAGGAGCATTTTATGAGCACTGGGAGCTTAACCCCAGTGCCTCTCCTGGCTATGACAACCTTGGAACTTGGAACCTTGGCTTTTATTGTGACAGCGTCATGGCAGGACGTCTGGCTGTCAGAGCCAGCTGTGCCGTGACAGCTGATTCACATTCCATTGATTATTTCTCATTCCTGATTATGGTTGTGTCTTATTTAAGGGAGCAGTTGAGGTTACTCCTGGCTGCGAATTCGCATAATGTTGGGTCCGTACAACGTTCGGCTGGAGTCCCTAACCCCGGCTCCAGTCACCCTTTGATTCTCCGTGTTCCAGTAAGTGTATTTCATAGCCTGTGTATATCGTTATTGTGTCTTCGTCTTAGTCATAGTTCGTGTTTTTGCCCCACGTGGCTGTTTATTTTGTCATTTGTAGTTCTTGTTAATAAATATGCAAACTCATGGGCTGGCCTATAGCGTCTCATTGATGGCCCGCGAGGGCCATCCATGACAGACAGAGCTTGAAGACCCTCTTCACAAGTCTCCTGTCTAGGAACACTTCAGCTTTCTGGTGAATATGTGAATGGACACAGGCAAGTGAATCAGACGAAAACAGCATCAGATATGCTTTTGGCAGTATGATGAACTTGTTAACTCATTTGAAACAGCACCATGCAAATGTACAGCATACCTAATGCGGTACAAGCGCAGCTTCCAGCAGCATTTAGACAGCCTTTTCAGGGTCTTTCAGATCGAGCCAAAGCAATAACAAATGCCATTGGTGTTTTTATAGCAGCAAATCTAAGGCCATGTTCAGTTGTTAATAACATCAGGTTTAAACACATGCTGAAGGTAAATGAGCCCCGGTATAAAGTTCCTTGTTGTACCCACTTCAGCCAGAAAATAATACCATCCATCAAGAAAAAGCTAAATTTGTTCAAGATTCAAGATTCAAAGATTTTATTGTGTCATGAATTGTCCGAGCAGCAGGGAGGAGAGACCCAGATGTGAACTGCAGTTTGTAGTATTTATTGAAAACGAAAACACATAGTCCAAACAGTGCACTAACAGAAAAAACCAAACTGATCACAAAAGCAAACCTACAAGCTGCGCTCACAAGAACAGGAGCAGGGTTCTGGTGGGAACGGTTGGAGAGACTCCGGCAAAGTGAGAGGAAAATCACAGTCCTTAAATAAGGCCAAAAACAAATGATAACAAGTGACGACAGGTGTGGATCACATGAGTGGGCAAGAGATGACAATGATTATAACAGAGTAAAAAGAGGGAGCAGTGAGAGGGAGAAGACGGAACTGACGGCTGCAGGAGCACTGCCAACAACAGAGCAAAAAACCCAGATGTGCCACTAACAGAAAACTACAATGAACATAAACAGGAAAATAAATCATACAAAGAAATGATACAGGATGTGTGAAAATAAACCAAAGATGAAATAACAGGGATAAGAACTCAGAAACACAACACCATACAAATATAGAAAAAAGGCAAAAGAGACAGGGCATGGCAGAATCCCCCCGTGCTCCGATCGTGACATATTGTCAATGCTACTATACGTGCAGGACATACAGGAGAACTGAAATGGTGTTTCTCTCTCACTTCATTGGTGTGCATAATATAAAAAGAAAAGGAATAAGGCTGCAAAAAAGAAAACAACAACAACAACAACAGCAGTCTATGTACAGTAATGCAACCCATGGCTTTCATGGCAACAAGAAAGACCCAGACCCAGACCTCCCATAGTGCAAATAGAGATAAATGATTAATGATGATAAAACCCAGCAATGGCCGCGCGCATGGACGCAGCGGCTCCTCTTGGCATCAGCGAGTGTGAGAGTTTTGATCATCCCAGACGTACATTCTGTAAAACTTACAACCGTGAGACCTTATTAAACATCAAGGTACTGCACGCTGCAAGAATTGCGGTGCTCGGTTGTGACTTGGACATTCTACGCCAGCATGGAATTCTGTCGGAGTTTCCGCTGGGAGCTACCCGGGAAAGGAGGAAGTGTAAGTGGAGCAAACACAAGAAAAAGCGATGAAAAAGGGCCGGGATTCATGCTAGGCTAAAGGCTACCCCTCCAGACCAGCAGTACCGTCGCTCCTTCTCTCTAATGTCCGCTCCCTCGACAACAAACTGGATGAGCTGCGTCTGCTGAGAGAAACCCGGAGAGAGTGGAGGGACTGCTGTGTGCTTGTGTTCACGGAGACATGGCTTCACGACAACATCCCTGACGAGGCCATTCAACTGGAGGGTACGACATCATTCCGGGCGGCAGAGAAACTGCGAGCTCCGGTAAGAGCCGTGGGGGGGCCTATGCACTATGTTAACAAGAACTGGTGTGTTAACACCACGTTAGTATCTAAATACTGCTCTCCGTTGGCGGAGTTCCTTATTTTAAATTGTTGGCCATTTTATCTGCCGAGGGAATTCAGTGTTTGTAGCTGCTGTTTACATAGCGCCGAGCGCTAATGCTAAAGAGGCACTCGGAGAGCTGCACGATGCTATTAGTGAAATTCAAACTTCACACCCGGACAGTTTTGTGGTGGTTGCGGGGGATTTTAACCACATCAGTCTAAAGACTGTGCTCCCCAAGTTTAAACAATATGTAGACTTTAAGACCAGAGGACAGAATATGTTGGACTTGGTGTACACAAACACAGATGCTTATAAAGCAACACCCCGCCCCCACCTCGGCCTTTCTGACCACCTGTCCGTGATGCTGGTGCCTGCCTACAAACCTTTACTGAAGCGCAGCAGGCCAGTAGTGAAACAAATCAAGATTTGGCCAGAGAGTGCAACCTCTGCACTGAAAGACTGTTTTCTGCACACAGACTGGGAGGTTTTCAAAATAGCAGCCTCCCAGGAAGACAGGACAGATGTGGAGGAGTATGCTGAAATGGTCACCAGCTACATTGCGAAGTGCACAGAGGATGTCACTGTATAGTGAAGACTATCACTGCACAGGGCAATCATAAACCCAGGATGACTGCAGAGGTGCGCTCGCTGCTCACAGCCAGAGATGCAGCCTTCAGAGCGAAGGACAGGATCGCCCTCCGCTCAGCCAGGTCTGCGCTCTCAAAGGGAATTAAGATGGCAAAGCGCACCTATGCGGAGAAAATCCAGGGACACCTCTGTGACACTAGGAACACCAAGCGGATGTGGCAGGGAGTTTGGGCGCTGACGGACTGTAAGTCTAGGCAGGGGATCGATGATGACGATGCTTCGCTTCCAGACAGGCTCAACAACTTCTTTGCACGTTTTGAAGCATCAAACCCGTCAATCAGAGGGAGGGCTGGCCCATCTCCACCATCGGTTGGGCCAGCTATCACCATCAACACAGCGGACACACGGAGGACCCTAACCAAGGTCAACCCATGTAAAGCTGTGGGTCCGGACAACATCCCGGGACGTGTGCTCCGAGACTGCGTGAGCGAGTTGGCGGATGTCCTGACTGACATTTATAACATCTCCCTGAGTCAGGCCATCGTTCCCAGATGTTTTAAGACCTCTACCATAGTACCGGTGGCAAAGAAACCAGTTGTGTCCTGTCTGAATGACTATCGTCCTGTTGCACTGACACCAAGTGTGATGAAGTGTTTTGAATGGCTTGTCAAACGACACATCACAGCCTGCCTCCCTGCATCACATGACCCGCTCCAGTTTGCAAATTGTTCAAACCGCTCCACGGAGGATGCTGTAGTCACCACCCTGCACTCTGTCATCACCTACCTGGATCAGAAAGACACCTGTGCCAGACTCCTGTACATTGATTTCAGTTCAGCATTCAACACCATTATTTCCCAGAGACTGGTGGAGAAATTACTCCTTCTCGGTCTGAACACCGCCACATGTCTCTGGATCCTGGATTTCCTGACCGAGAGACCTCAGTCTGTCCGGGTTGGAAAAAACATCTCCACCTCTATCACGCTGAGCACCGGATCCCCTCAAGGCTGCATACTCAGTCTACTGTTGTTTACACTTCTAAAACATGACTGTGTATCCAGACACGAGGGGAACCAGATTATTACATTTGCAGACGACACCACGGTGGTGGGACTTATTCAGAGAGATGAGGAATCAATGTACAGGGAAGAAGTGAGAGACCTGGAGGGCTGGTGCAGGGAGAACAATCTGGTGCTCAATGTGGACAAAACGAAGGAGATGATTATCGACTTCCGGCAGTCACAGCCTGAACACGTTCCTCTCAGCATCGGCGGCGGTTTAGTGGAGAGAGTGGAGAACATCAAGTTCCTTGGAGTGCAGATCTTGCAGGACCTGACCTGGAGCAAGAATTCCTTGGGGATCAGGAAGCGGGCCCAGCAGAGACTGCACTTCTTGAGGAAACTCAAACAGGCCTCTCTCCCCATCTGCATCCTCAGGACCTTCTACAGAGGTGTGGTGGAGAGTGTTCTGACGTACTGCATTGCAACATGGTACTCCAGCTGCAGTATGTCAGACAAAAAAGCCCTGCAGAGGATAGTTAAGGGAGCTGAGAGGGTAATTGGAGTTTCCCTCCCCTCTGTCCAAGAACTTTTTCAGAACCGTTGTAGGAGCAGGGCACTGAACATTGTCAAGGACCATTCTCACCCTCTGCATAAACACTTTGAACTTCTACCATCTGGCAAACGATTCCGGAGCATCAGAGGTAGAACCACCAGACTGATTAACAGCTTCCTTCCACAAGCTGTTAGGATGCTGAACAGTTGATCCGGAATCTCTCATACATACTACTGCACCTATGGACATTATGTATATTATTTGTATATTATAATTCTGGTTAGTTTTCAAGTATGTCTCAGGGATGGGTGAATGGCTGTGTTGGGGTGGGGAGTGAGGGTGTGTGTGAGTGTGTCTTAAATTATGTTCTTTTTACTTATATGGATGCCGAGAGAAACACAATTTCATCTTGCCTGCAATACAGTTGTATGTACAGCAACATGACAATAAAGGTTGATTTGATTTGAATACCCGTAGTTGCAGTTCAATGGGATTGCAGTGACAGACAGACAGCAGCAGATATGGCCTTTGTGCAAATGGGTGCAGTTAATGTGCAGAGACATACAGCAGCAAAAGTATTACTGTTGATGTGCCAGTCTTTCTGTGCCAACAGCTGAGGTAGTTGCTGTGCGAGTGATTGTGTTACTGTCCGGGGGGGGGGGGGGGAGTGCACAGAGTTCAGGGTCCTGATGGCCTGATGAACAAAGCTGTTAAGCAGTCTTGTAGAGCGGGCCTAGAGACTTCGGTACCTCTTCCCCGAGGGCAGGGGGCTGAAGAGGAAGTGTGAGGGGTAGGATGTGTCTCCTGTGATGCTGATGGCTTTGCGGGTGAGGCGAGTGAGGTAGATGTCTGAGAGGGGGGCAGAGGGGCACCGATGATCTTGCTGGCTGCTTTCACTGTGTGTTGTAGTGTCTTCTGGCAGGAGGTGGTGCAGCTTCCATACCACATTGTGATGCAGCTGGTGTGGATGCTCTCAATGGTGCGCCAGTAGAAAGAACACATGATGGGGGGTGGGACTCGTACTCTCCTCAGTTTGCAGAGGAAATCGAGGTGAGTTTGAGCCTTCTTCGCCAGTGATATGGTGTTGTTAGACCAGGTGAGGTCCTCAGAGATGTGCACTCCCAGGAACTTGGTGCTGCTCACCTTCTCCACAGCTGCAGCATCGATGATCAGAGGGGGGTGCAGTGTGTGATCCCTCCTGAAGCTGACCACAATCTCCTTGGTTTTTCCCACGTTAAGGAAGAGGTTATTGTATTTACACCACTGGGCCAGTTGGCTCACCTCATTTCTGCAGGTGGCCTCCTTGTTGTTGGTGATGAGGCCCAACACCATCGTGTCGTCCGCAAACTTGATGATGTGGTTGGTTTTGTAGGCTGGTACACAGACCTTGAGGCCTGTGTTTTTCAAGGGTGCCCTGGTATGTTCAGATTTTTGTGGGACATGATTTAACTTATCTTAATTGTTAAAAAATTGGAAATAATTTGCTGTTGCTGTGCATGAGTGCCTTCAGAACCTATACACAACGACAAATTATTTGCAATTTTTTTGACGAATTAACAAGTGAAATTAGATAATTTCCCACAGAAACCTGAACATACCAGGACACCCTTGTTAAAAACACTGCTTCAGGCAATAAGGAACTTTAATTTCCTAAAAATAAAAGAATAATTCAGACTATTCAAACTTCTATTGTTGTACTTGCGTGCATTGCTCATTTGCTAAAAAAGAATTTGTTTTATTGTATGCATTTTATTTATTGGAGAAATTACTGCTGGCAGTTTTCAGGGTTTTTTTTTTTGTCAAAGCTGTTCCCGCTTATAAAAAAGATAAGCAGTTTTATGTTTGGCATTTTGTTTCCTTACTGTACTGTAAATGAACGGAACAGTGACCTTAAAACCAAGGTATGTACCAATTTTAGCGTACCCTAGTGTTTATTATTAAGTGAAAAAAAATCCAAACCTACATGGGCCTGCCTGTGTGAAAAAGTGATTGCCTCCTAAACCTAATAACTGGTTGGGCCACCCTTAGCAGCAACAACTGCAATCAAGCATTTGTGATAACTTGCCAATAAGTCTTTTACAGTGCTGTGGAGAAATTTTGGTCCACTCATCCTTGCAGAATTGTTGTAATTCAGCCACATTGGAGGGTTTTCGACCATGAACCGCCTTTTTAAGGTCAAGTCACAGCATCTCAATCAGATTCGGGTCAGGACTTGGACTAGGCCACTCCATAGTCTTCATTTTGTTTTTCTTAATCCATTCAGAGGTGGACTTGCTGGTGTGTTTTGTATCATTGTCCTGCTGCAGAACCAAAGTGCGCTTCAGCTTGAGGTCACAAACAGATGGCCGGACATTCTCCTTCAGGATTTTTTGGTAGACAGCAGAATTCATGGTTCCATTTACCACAGCAAGTCTTCCAGGTCCTGAAGCAGCAAATCAGCCCCAGGCCATCACACTACCATCACCATATTTTACTGTTGGTATGATGTTCCTTTTCTGAAATGCTGTGTTACTTTTCACGCTGGATGTAATAGAACACACACCTTCCAAAAAGTTCAACTTTTGTCTCGTCAGTCCACTGAATATTTTCCCAAAAGTCTTGGGAATCATCAAGATTTTTTCTGGCCAAACATAAATGAGCCTTTATGTTCTTTTTGCTCAGCAGTAGTCTTTGTCTTGGAACTCTGCCATGCAGGCCATTTTTGCCCAGTCTCTTTCTTATGGTGGCGTCATGAACACTGACCTTAAATGAGGCAAGTGAAGCCTGCAATTCTTTGGATGTTGTTGTGGGGTCTTTTGTGACCTCTTGGATGAGTCGTCACTGTTCTCTTCGGGTAATTTTGGTTGGCTGGCCACTCCTGGGAAGGCTCACCACTGTTCCATGTTTTTGCCATTTGTGGATAACGGCTTTCACTGTGGTTCGCTGGAGTCCCAAAGCTTTAGAAATGACATTATAACCTTTTCCAGACTGATAAATCTCAATTACTTTGTTTCTCATTTGTTTCTCATTTCCAAAGATGTGATAAACCACAGTCAATTTACGGTTTAACGGGGGGGGGGGGGGGGGTTGGAAACAATTTTTCACACAGGGCCATATAGGTTTGGATTTTTTTTACCCTTAATAATCAACACCTTCATTTAAAAACTGCATTTTGTGTTTACTTGTGTTATCTTTGTCTAATATTTAAATTTGTTTGATGATCTGAAACATTTAAGTGACAAACATACAAAAAAATGAGAAATCAGGAAGGGGGCAAACACTTTCACATCACTGTATGCACATATTTTCCCCCCCTATTTACATCTTCTTTGACCTACAGTGATGATAAACACATAAAGATACATTCGCAAGGAAAATAAGACAACTACCTCAACTAAATATGAAAAGAAATATGTATTTTATGTATTTTCAGACACGTGTGAGGGGAGGGAGACTCTGTACCCTTTTATAATATTAGAGTATACACAGCCCAGTCAAGTGTGTTATCTCCTCATGTTGCACACTTAATGTTGGTCAAAACCGTGTCTACTGCTTGTCAATAACTGCTAGGACATAGCAGAGTGCTAAATTCGCACTAGCATCTGAACCACTGTTACCATGGCCACAGAAAATTCCATGACTGACAGAAAGGTCTACATTTACAGTAAGTGCCAGCAGCTCCAGGGCTGGTGAGCAGTACTGATCGATGACCACAGAGTTTGTTAATAAGCCCTTATTCACATTTATACAAATGCCGCTTCCACAGCTCTTAGCAGACTTCTCTGAGCAGCACGCTAGCTCAGCTGTGGTGTCTATGATCTTGGAGTGTAGCCAGCTTTGAATGATGATCATTTGAATAGGCGGGAGTCGTTCAGGAGGTAGAGCGGGTCGTTCAATAACCAGAGGGTTGGTGGTGTGATTCCTGCTCTCCCCAGCCATCCTGCCGTTGTGACCCTGGGCAAGACACTTTACCCACTTTTCTTCCAGTGTCCATGACACTGGGTATGAATGTGTATAAATGTTCGGTAATGGTCGGAGAGACCGTTGGCATGGATTGGCAGCCCACATTTCAGTCTGCCCCACTGTGACTGTGGCTACAGTAGTAACTTATCACTATCAATGTCTGTCTGGAGTAAATGAATAATGGACTCACTGTAAGTGCTTTGAGATGTCACATGACATGTAAAGTGCCATATAAATCTAATCCATTATTATTATGATCGGGGTTATATATCCAGGTTTTGTTTGTCAATCTTGCTTCCAAAGGACTGCATTTGTGAAACTAAGGCTCAGCAGCATTAGCCTGCTTGAAGCCTTCAGCCCAGCTGCTTCTGTTTACATGGTTGTCTCCACCTCCATCTAAGGAGAGTGTAAATGCCGGTGCCATAATGGGAACTTGGCGTATTCTCTCGATGTGCAGTAAAATAAATTCATGGTCAAAATAATTTGGCTTTTTGTGACAAAAAAAGAGATTTTTACAAACTACTGTCAGTTAACTAAAACTAGTGCATTGCCCGTAAAATGCAAGTATTCCTGTCTGAAACAAGTATCCCAGTCAGGCTTTACAGACCCAAATGTAGGCTGTGTTTGAATGTGGAATACAAAGAGGTGTAGCCTATATGTAGAAATCACGTTAGACTTTGATAAATATATAAAAGGGAGTAAATGGCACTAAGATTTATTTGACTGTGTGAATATTAATTACAGAATACCTAAATATTGAAAATGAATTCAAGGATTCAAGCCTGGGCAGGAAGATATGGAGGGCAAGATGTTACCCATGCAGCATGTCCCCCCTCTCCACATCACTGATGAATCCAAAGGAACAGCAGGGCTGCTACAGTTTGGCACCAGCGCCGTCGCAGGAGCTGCCAGAACGATGTTGAGCACAACAGAGAACTGCCTTAGGGGCTCCGACTCCGGATTTTTCCTCAGGGTTGACTCCCGAAGCCTTTCCCGTGACCGGGTGTGCCACAAGGCAGCGGAGGTTTGAAATCAGGGTTTACCTTCCCCTAGATGGGCTACCTTCCCAGGTTGACGAGCCACCATCTACCCGAAGCATCTGGTTTTAAGGCGCCAGAGATCTGCCCTCGCCCCTTCTCCTATTAGTAAAAGCAGTTCCGCCGGGCTTAGAGACTAAACCACACGGGCAGGCTAGGAGTTGGACTTAGTTGTCAGAGGCTTTTCGAGACGCACGCCATAAGGAGCATTTTATGAGCACTGGGAGCTTAACCCCAGTACCGCTCCTGGCTATGACAACCTTGGAATGGGACATCCAATATTAGTGACTGCCTCTGATCTCTTGTTTATTTGTTTGTCAGATCACTTATTTGTCTGATCTTTTATCACTTATAAAATTTTTATCACTAATAAAATTCCTCTCTACCGTCGCCGAGTGCTTGTTCACAGGGGATCGCCTGATTGCTGGGGTCTTTTTGCAATTGTGGGGGTTTCCCCTACAGTTGAAAGTGCTATGAGATGACTGTTGTTGTGAAATGGTGCTATAGAGATAAAGTTGAATTGTATTAATACAGGTACATTTCAAAAAATTAGAATATCATGAAAAAGTTCAATATTTTTAGTCACTCATTTCAGAAAGTGAAACCCATATATTATATAGATTCATTACACAGAGAGTGATATATTTCAAGTGTTTATTTATTTTAACCTCTTGCACTCCGTTGTACCGCGGACGGGCAGGTCTCTGCGTCCTACAGCGCACGAGGGCGCTGCGTCCTAAGAGCGCACTGGAAAAAATAGCTGCATTTCCGTTCTTCCACTACAGACACAGCCGCGAACAGATCAGATATGATTGACCTCTCATTCGACTAATAAGAGCCTTGAATCGGGTTTCTGAAACCTTGAAGAACCAATGACTGAAAACCTAGCAAGAAGGACCCGCCTACCAACGCTGTGAATGCAGCGAGCCAATTGAAGCACAGAAGTTCGCGAGCTGTTTTGTGTAAGGCTGGGTGGAGAGAGACTGACTGCTGCAGATGAAAAAAGGACCCGCAGGAAGAACCGTCACAGACCCAGCAGCACGGAGACCATCCACAAGTGCGACCTGTGTGACAGGGACTGCCATTCGCGCATCGGCCTGTTCAGCCACAGGCGGTGCTGTCCCAGCAGAGTAGACGTTTAGGATTCTCTTCCATGGTCATCATAGACCGACGGAGGCCGACGACGAAGGCTGAGTGACACACATGCGTTCGCCAGTCTTTTTTTAATTACTACTGTTATTTGTTTTGAAAAATCGTTCGCCAAAACCGCAATCATGGAAGCGCAAAACCGCAATAATGGAATTATGTTTTGACCGGGTCACGAGACCAGCGTCGCGTTTGTCTGACAATGAGGAAGAAGTTCGCCAGCTCCGCTTCTGCTGTGAAGAGGTAAGTGTTCTAAGCTAAATTATTCTTTATCCCTGAAAATTGTAATCAAAATGACTTTTGACTGATAAGGTAAATTACAGCTGTGCGTCATCGCTGCATGACGGACCGCGGCGCAACGGGTGATGTCCGTCCTCTGTAGCGAGGGGGGGGACAACCCCCCCCCACACACACACAGCCCTGAGTGTCACCTTTCATTAGAGCCCAAGATGAAGCTTCTATATTGAATCATTCAAAAAGTTACAGACGTTTTTCCAAACTGTGCCATTTGGCACAATTTGGCACAGTTCAAAAACGCCTGGGAACTACCTGAGGAAAAAGCTGTGTAATATATTCATTTTTTGTGGTATTGTTACAAAATTTGGACCTCAGCTGGATAACACTTGGTTCTACATTTCTGTTGCATTTTCCAGCCTGGATCTGAAGCTGTGTCTTATTTGCAAGCATTTGTATCCAAAAAAACACCCAGGCCAAATTTATTTTCTTCAAGTTCACTATGTTTAGATGACTGTAACTCAGTGGCCGGAGCACTTAGAGAGATTATGACTGTTTTGCCAAAAAATTCAAAGTGTTTTCTTTTAAATGAGACCAACCCCATGAAGATGCTGCAAAGGGTTGAAGAACAGCTTTCAATTTACTTTGGGCACGTTATTTTTTGGCGTTTTTAGGGAAATTGACCACATGATTTTAATTCAGGTCCAAAAACGTTCCACAGTCTGACTCCTTGCACTGAGACACAGTGTTGCTTGGTGGTAGTTCTCACTGAAGCTTTTTGAAATATACATGTTCCTCTGAAATGATATTGTTTCTCCCTTATTTGGAACAACTTTTGGATATTTGCGGGCAGTGATATATTCTTAGCTTTAAACATTATTACTGCAGTTTTAAAGGCAACCAGATCTTTCAACTTGAGAGCTTTTAATTTAAGAAAAAATGGGTTTGTTGGTTCCCTGTAAGCAGCTTTGTTTATTCTTCTTTTTTTTTTTTTATTTAAGTTTTTGTAAAGGGTATACAGGTCATTACAGCATTGCATTGTTTACATTTTCATCACATGTTCCCTTATTTTTTGCTATTTGACAACATTGGTAGGATAATTATTACAACACCCATTTTTTTTTAAAGTGAAAGAAAAAATGAAATTAAAGAGAATAAAATAAAAAAAACGAACAAACAAACAAACAAACAGAACAGCAAAAACCAAACAAACAGAAAATTAAGTAATTAAAAGTAAAAGAGCATCTGAGTAGAGTTGGAACAAAGAGCGGGACCATTATTGAAATGGTATTTGTCAAAGATTAGATCTAATGGAAGACACATATGCGATCCAGGGTTGCCAAAAGT
This sequence comes from Pholidichthys leucotaenia, assembly GCA_020510985.1. Lineage (NCBI taxonomy): Eukaryota > Metazoa > Chordata > Actinopteri > Cichliformes > Pholidichthyidae > Pholidichthys > Pholidichthys leucotaenia. The sequence goes on along the minus strand of JAJAQF010000061.1, from coordinate 7,300 downwards.
TCATGAACCCATCCATGTCCTGTCTCAGTGCGAATGTCAACTTTTCCATCGAGTAAATGTCTTGAATCACGTTAATCCAATCTTCAGGTGTAGGACAGTCCTTCAGTATCCATTTTTTAGTTTGGGCTTTTTTACTTGCCAATATTAAAACATTGAATAAGTATTTATCTCCTCGTCTTTCCAGTGAGTCCGGTAGTAAACCCAAATACAAAGTTACAAAAGAAAAGGGAACTGTTATTTTGAATATTTTCCCCAATATTGTCTGTACCTTGGTCCAATATTGGTGGATAACTGGGCATGACCAAAACACATGAAAATGATTTGCAGTCTTTTCACCACACAAGCGCCAACAGTTCAACCTCTTATGGGTAAATTTGTTTTGTGCAGGTGTTCTGAAAAATCTTACCAAATTTTTCCATCCAAATTCTCTCCACTGCAGGGATGAGGTACTTTTCCATTGCTGTTTATTTAGCTTTTCCCATATTTCCAATTGTAAAGTGAAATTCCCCTCTTTTTCCCATCTCTCTTTTATATAAGATGTGTTGTCTCCTTTTAAGTCTTGAAGACCTTGGTATATTTTAGAAATGTATCTGATCCCTGGGATCCCTTTATATGCCATTAAGAAGACCTTCAGAACACCTGACTGGGCCCTTTCCAAATCTTCCTTTTTAAGTATATTGTTTATGTGGTGTCTAAGCTGAAAGAACCTGTAAAGATCTTGATTTATTAGACCTTGTTTTTTCAAATCTTCAAAACTTCTTAAAGTTTGCCCCTTAAAAAAATCGTAATATTTTATCAGCCCTTTCTCTTTCCACTCTTTAAATCTAGTGTCTGTTTTATTGGGAGTAAAGTCTTGATCATAGGCAATCCATTGCAGAAGTCGATAGGGCTCTTTACCTTGATTCTCTCTGACTATCTTAAACCAAATTTTTAGCGGGGTCTTTATCCACGGGTTAGTGTTATTCAAGAGTTTAGGTAAGGCATTGTTCCCTATTATCGCCTGTAGGGGGATGTCACTTGTTATTTGGCATTCGATCTCCTTCCATTGTGCAGTGTAGACTGGGTTACATATCTCTATTAAAGTTTTAATTTGTGCGGCTTTAAAATAGTCCCTGATATTTGGCAGCGTGAGCCCACCTTTGTCTTTGTTTAGCTGTAAGGTTCTATATCTGATTCTAGGTCTCTTGCCCTGCCATATGAATCTTGAGATCCTTCTGTCCAGCTCCTGCCATGTTTTTCTGGGAGGTTCTACCGGTATTGTTTGGAAAAGGTATAGAAGACGTGGAAGTATATTCATTTTGACTGCTTCAATTCTTTGTGCAGTACCTAAGAATGGTATCATATTCCATCTTGCTAGGTCAGATTTTATTTTTGTCACCAGTGGATCATAGTTTAGTGTTATAATTTTGTTGAGTTGTTTTGGGATATTGACCCCCAGATATTTCATAGATTCCAACTCCTAGTTAGTTTTGAGTTCACTTAGTGAATAATGATTTGGGTCATAGTTGAATGTTAAAACTTGGGTTTTATGCATGTTTAATTTGTACCCCGATAAATCTCCATAGTCTGAAAAAACTGAGATTAGCTCTGGTAAAGAAGTGTCCGGCTGCCCTAGGTATATTAAAATGTCATCAGCAAAGAGTGCTATTTTATGTTCCTTCTGACCAAGTGTAATACCTTGAATTTCTTGATTTTGTCTTATCCATTGGCTCAGAGGTTCTATGAAGATTGCAAAGAGCAGTGGAGACAGGGGGCAGCCTTGACGACATCCTCTTTCCAGCTCAAAAGATGATGATAAATTACCGTTAATCCTTATTTTAGCTGTTGGTTTTTTATATAATGCCTGTATAGTTCTAATGAAGTTGTTATGAAAATTGAAACTGGATAAGATTCTATATAGGAAAGACCAGTCAACCGAATCAAATGCTTTTTCAGCATCTAATCCCAATATGACTGCATTTAAGTTATATTTTTTTATATGATGGATTATGTGTAAAGTGCGTCGAATGTTGTCTTGTGTCTGTCTTTGTCTTATAAAACCTGTTTGGTCTAAGTGAATTAAGTCTGTCAGTATGTTTTCCAACCTTTTGGCAAGGATAATGGTAAAAAGCTTATAGTCCTGATTTAATACACTGATTGGTCTGTAGTTGGAGCATTCTATTTTATCCTTTTCAGGTTTGGTATAACTGCAATGACCCCTTCTCTCCAGGAGGGGGGGATTTCCCCTGTGTGGAGGACATAGTTAAATGTTTTCAGGAGGAGAGGAGATAGTTGCTGTTTAAAGGTTTTGTACCACTCTGCTGTATAGCCATCTGCTCCTGGGGATTTGTTAGCTTTAAGTTTCATAATTGCTTTTTCCAATTCTTTAGGTTGTATTTTTGACAGTAGTGTTTTATTTTGTGATTCCGTAAGTTGGGGAAGGTTTAATGTGTTTAGGAATGTCTCGGATGCGTTTTTATGTTTTTTGTGGGAGTATAAGTTCTTATAGTAATTCTCGAAGCTTTTAAGAATATCCTGAATTCTGAATTTTATTTCCTTTGATACTGGGTCTCTGATTTGTAGATTGCTCTTTCTGTTTGTTGTTTCCTCAATTTATAGGCTAGTAATTTTGCCAATTTACTGCCTGCTTCATAGTGTTTTTGTTTCAGAAATTTAAGTTTCTTCTGGATTTCTATTGTGCAGATCATCATTTATTTGATTTTTAATTTCTTTAATCTTGAGCGAGCCATTAGAATGAGTGTTGTCTTTGTGTTCTTTTTCCAGGTTCTTGAGTTCTGATTCTAGTGTGATTAGTTTTTCTTGTCTCAGTTTCTTTTGGGTTGCCAGTTTTGCAATAATTTTTCCCCTTATTACAGCTTTGCACGCATCCCACAGTATTAAAGGGGATACTTCTCCATTATCGTTTTCTTCCAAATATCTGAGAATATCTGATTCCAATTCATCTTTCAGTGGTCCTTTCAGGACATTTGAATTCAACCTCCAGGAAAATGTATTATTTGTGTATTTTTGGATGTTTAAGTCCATATAGATCAGACTGTGGTCAGAGAGATCCATCAGTCCTATTTTACATGTTTTTACTCTTCCAATGTCTCTATTAAACATAAAAAAGTAATCAATCCTTGAGTAAGATGAATGTGGCGTTGAATAAAAAGTATAATCTTTTACATTTGGGTTGAATTCCCTCCATACGTCACAGATTCCCATTTCTTTTAATAGCATCCGAGTTTTCCTATTTTGAGTGTTATTTTAATGTGAAGAATTACCTGTTGCATCCCAGTATGGATTCAGTCTTAGATTGAAGTCTCCAACACATATCACTAAACCTTGGGCTTTAGTTATCATTAGGTCGAATACATTTTTATAAAATTTCCATTTAGCCCCTGGTGGTGCATATACATTCAGCAGGGTGATATCTTCTCCCTCTAGCTGCCCAGTTACCAAACTGTACCTCCCTTCTTTATCTTTGTGTTCTGATTTTTTTTCAAATGTAATTTTGGTTGATATCAATGTTGCTACTCCCCTCCTCCTCCCTGACTTATATGAAGATGAAGAGATCATTTTAAACCCTTGTCTATTGAGTTTAGTATGTTCCACGTCTGTTAGGTGGGTTTCTTGTAAAAATATTATTTCTGCTTTGTCTTTTTTCATTTTGCGTAGAATCTTGGATCTTTTAACTGGATTCAGGATCCCTTTTACATTATATGAGGCTATTTTGGTTACACCCTGTTTCTCCATTGTATTTTCTTATTTAGTATAACAGTGTGGTGGCCCTCTTTTTTGCTACTCAGAAACTGAAAGAACATTAAGAACATAAAAAACATTAAGAACGTAGTGTACGAAACTTTAAAACAAAAAACTGTCAAAAAAACTTCTTGAGCTGGGGTCTCTTTAAAGACCCTGTAAGAGCCCTGATAGAGTGTAGGCTCTGAGGGAAATTCTTCAAACTCTGTTACGTGTTGAGGGCCCTCTCTTACCCCTATAAGTTGTCCCATGTTTTTAACGTGAATTTCAGATCCCAATCCGAATTTGTAATGATTTTTTTTTTTTTTAATGCCTATACCCTATGAGATTGTGTGCACCCTCCCACCCCCATCACAGCAAACATTCACTCTAATACAGTATTTGTTAGTGTAGGGAGAACATGTGGGTCATTGTTACATTTCTATTTTAACAAGATTTTTTTTTTTCCTTTAAATTAAGAAGACATTTGTTTCTAATGCTATAACTGCTCCATGAAAGGTTTTACCACATGCTGACTCTGCATCTCCTTTAATGTTTGTTACCTTGTAGGAGGGGGGATGGAAGTGCAGAATGACTGAAAAGAAAAAAAACAAAAAGGTCGCTATTCCTTCCTGGAACTGGAAAGCTTATCTTTGTAGCTCTGGGGCTGGGTTTCCCGCTGCTGGCCCGTGGATTTTGAAGGTCTCTGAGTGGACCACGTTTGAGCTCTGATCCTCTCGCTCAGATCCGCTGCGGGTTTAAACACCGATACCGGGAGCCCTCTTCTCGCCATGTCAATTGTTGCTTCTTCCGCTGAATTATAGAGACATGACTCTTCACCGTAAAAGACCCTTAACTTCGCAGGAAATGGCGTGTGAAAGCGTAGATTCTGTTCCCGTAGAACCTTTTTGGCGTCGTTATATTCCCGTCGCTTTTTAAGAACCTCCGGGGCGTAATCATGCTCCACGAAGACTTTTCTCTCTTGATGCATAAATCCTTTTTTCTGCCAAGCCCGTCTTACAACCTCTTGTTTTATTTTGAAATCGGAGAATCTTACCACCACCGAATGTGGGGGCGCTTCTGCCGCTGGCTTTGCGGCTAATGTATGATGGGCCTTTTCTATCTTCAAATCGGTGGTTTGTGGAATATCCAACTTCTCTCTCAATAAGGATTCCACACATTCCGCCATTGTGTTGAAACTATCTTCAGCTCCTTCTTTCAGACCATGAATTCTGATGTTGTCTCGTCTCTGTCTTCCTTCTTGGTCGGTTAGCTTAGCCTCCAGCCTTGACTGTTTTTTGTGTAAATCCAGCATAGAATCTTCAAGCACTTTTATTCTTTCTTCAGCTTCCAAGATTCGGTTTTTGGCCTGGTCCATTCTGCTGTTCGTCCTTTTTAATTCCTCTCTGAATTCATGAAATTCGGCCCGAAATCGTCGTAATTCATCAAATAGCGATTTCAAGCTAACCTTTTTGTTAGCTAGGTCCAGCTCCTCGTCTTCTGAACGGAGGTCCTCCGGTTCAGATTCTGTGGCCGCTGCGCGTCCTGACCTGGGGAATGTCAGTTTCTTCTGTTTTTGGTTAGGCATGGTGTTTTTGTCTTTTGATTTTTATTCTTCCAAAAATCCGTTAAGTCTGATTTTGAAGATGTTTTCCTTGGATTGGGTCTGGGAGCTTCAGCGTTAAGTTGCTATCACCATGGCGTCCAGACCGGAAGTCTCTTTGTTTATTATTCTAATAGCTCTCTTCTGAAGCATGACAACTGGATATATGTTTTATATGTGTTTCCCCATACTTCAGTACAATACAGTATGTCATGTTTGGGTATTGGTATCCTCTCTGAAGAGCTGGAGCAGGTGGCTGGGGAGAGGGAAGTCTTGGCTTCTCTGCTTTAACTGCTGCCTCTGCGACCCAGACCTCCGGAAAAGCGGTAGAAGATGGATGGATGGCTGTTATGTATGGGAGTATTAATGAATGATACAAAGTCTATAGTGTGGGCTGATTCAGCAAATATTTCACGTTGTGCAGTACTGCGATTGATTTGCATATTTTACCTTTAATATAATTAATATGTGACTTTCAACACAGTTTTTTGTTGATTATTATGTCAAGGATTTTAATTTTGGATACCCTTTCAATCTCTACACCATTTATACTGAGTTTAGATACTGAGTTGTTGTGATGGTGTGAAATAACGTTATCAATAAAAGTTTAGCCACCGCTGTGTCACCCTGGTTTCAAGTGTGGGTGGTGTTTTGTGCTTGTATTGCTAAAATATAAAAGGAAGCACTACAATGGGTCTCAAATATTTGTAATGTGTTCTATTACTGAATGAGTTTAAAGATGAAATACTATAGACTACACATATAAACTAAATTCTAATGGTGACTGAACAACTCCCATTCCCCAAAGTGTCACGCCGCGCCATTCATCAGCGGCGCCACCTGCTCACGCACCTGACAATCATCAGCGGCGAGGGATAAAGGCCGTCTCGCCCGGAGGCTCGGCCTGAAGCCGTCAGACTTCGTCCCTCACCGTTGTGAGCATACTTCTCTTCAGCGTCACCATTTTGGTAAGAAGATCGCTTACCTCTCTTCTTCAGTCTTCTCCCCTGTGCACAGGTGGATTCCCCAGCGGCGGACATCTCCTCTCCATCGCCCAATCCTCGCTGCTGTACGGAGCTCTCCAGGTGGCTGTCTTCCGGGCTTCGCCCCCTTGTTGTGCCAGCTGTCCTGACCCACCAAGTAAGTCTTTCTCTCGCCATAAATCCCTCCTGTGTTGGTGTATGCCCATCACCCTCTCCCTGTGCTCTCTCCATAGGGTTGCTCGGCTGTACGGTCACCTGCCTCTGTGCCTGGAGCAGAAACCATCACCAACACATTTACTTCCCGCAGACACGCACTCATTCACCCCTGCTGTTAATAAACTCTTTGAACTACTCTAAGCCTGTGTGTGTGCGTCTCCTGAGCCGTGCAATATGTCACAAAGTGCAAGATACACTATTATGACTATAACTCATAAAGGGTCACAGAAGTGATCTGATAAAAAAATAAATAAACAAGCGGTTTACGGTGGCTATTATTGGATGTGCCATTCATTTTCAATTACCCTGTAATTAATATTCACACAAATAAATATCAGTTCAGTCCCTTTCATATTACGTGGAAATTGTGCTACTTTAGATTTGGCACTTCACCTATACTTTAACTTAAAAAGCGAAAGATTTGACTATAAATATGATGTGTTGTTTACCTGTCACAATACATTGCTGTCAAAACATCGCCATTCCGAGCAGATCCTGTTTGGACTCTACAATGAAATACTCACAAATTAAGTACATGCACAGCACGAAAGTGCAACATGTAAAAAAAACCAAAACAAACAAACACCTTTTTAACCAGGATTACAACTAGCTTATTTCATCAGATATTGTCAACACAAAAAAGCAACATACAAGGACGGATGTAGCAATGAGCTAGGTCATCGTTTAAACACGATTAAGTTTTCGTCTGTCCTAAGTGAACTTTCCACTGCTGGAAAAAATAGCATAAAACATGAATATCACATCACTCACCGTCCTG
>JAJAQF010000060.1:0-30516 GCA_020510985.1 Pholidichthys leucotaenia | reverse complement strand
AAAAAAATATTGCCAAAACCAAACCCCTTAAGTGTGGAAAACAAATAGGAGTGGTCAACCCTATCAAAAGCTTTTTCCTGGTCCAAAGACACAATACCAAACTTTAAATCATAACATTTACTAAGATTAAGAACATCACGTATGAGGAAAAATATTGTCCATAATGGTTCGATCAGGAATACAATATGTTTGATCTCTATCTATGATGACATCCAAAACATTTTTCAGTCTATTTGATAGGGCTTTAGAAAGCACCTTATAGTCTGTGCAAAGAAGAGCAACGGGTCTCCAGTTTTTAAGCAAGGCCAAGTCCCCTTTCTTAGGCAGCAGGGATAGTACTGCACGCCGACAGGAAACAGGCAAAGATCCAGTTCTATAACAGTCAATTAGAACGTCATAAAAATCTGATCCTATAATGTCCCAAAAGTGCTTAAAAAAGTCAGAAGAGAGACCGTCAAGTCCAGGTGCACGTCCCAGAGCCATTTGATTGACTGCTACAGTTAACTCATCCAAGGTCAGTTCGCAGTCCAGAGCAGCCCTTTCCCCTGGGCTGAGCTTGGGAAGGCCCCCAAAGAGTTGATTTCGAGAGTCTATACAGCATGGTTCTGCACCAAACAGGGCCCCATAAAAATCCACTGCATGGCTCCTCATCTCAGATGGATCTGTAGTTATTTGACCATGTGGGAGTTTTAAACAAGTCATCAATTTCTTTTTTGCGGCAGACTTCTCCAGATTGGAAAAAAAAGGACGTTGGGGCGTCCATGTCCTTCAGCTGAGTAAACCGGGACCTAACAAGTGCTCCCTTCACTCTTTCCCGCAGCAAAGAGCTCAGGGCCGATCTCTTCGCCTGCAGCAAGGGACCCGAGGTAGAATCCCGATCCCTAATCAAACTCTCCTCCAGCCTCTTAACAGTGTCCTCAAGTTCACAAACTTTGGTTCTGATGACAGCAGTCGAGTTTGCAGTATACTGCTGACAAAAAATGCGAATTTGCACCTTGCCAACCTCCCACCACTGTCCTAAGGAACTAAAACGAGGCTTTGTAGCCCTCCAGTGTTCCCAGAAACACACAAAATAATGACAAAAAGCGTTGTCTTGAAGGAGCTTATTGTTGAAATGCCAATAGGATCTAGTTCTTTCCCCTGGTGAAATGATTAACATCACAGAAGCTAGATGATGATCTGTAAAACCGACAGGACTTATGTTGCTATGAAGAATTCCTGGGCCAAAACTTTGAGAAACATATATCCTATCTAATCTGGCAGCACTGACCGTATTGTCTACGACTCTGACCCAGGTATATTGTCTAGTGTTTGCATGTTTAATTCTCCATGTATCCAAAAGGTCAAACTGTACAGTGATATTTTTTAAAACTCGCGATGACTGAAGATGAGGTTCTGCATTAGTTCGATCCACAGTAAAATCTAAGGTGCAGTTGAAATCACCAGCAACAATAAGTTGATCTTGGTGATAATTCTGCAATTCATTTTTCAGTTTATTGAAAAAGGCAGTTCTTTCAGAACCCTGATTTGGAGCATAGATGTTGATCAGACAAAACACCAAATTCTCTATTTCTGCCCTAACAAAGAGCAGCCTGCCCTTCACTACCTCCACTACAGAAAGAACTGTTGCATTCACAGATTCCCCAAACAAAATAGCTACTCCTGCACTAAAATTTGTACCATGACTGAGTGAAAAAGGGCCCTTCCACCACAAGCCCCAGTCCACTTCATCTGCTGAAGTGGTATGAGTTTCTTGCAAAAACAAAATGTTAAGATTCTTTTGTCTAAACAATTCACCAACTAATCCCCTCTTATGATTGCCCCTCCCACCATTGATATTTAAGGTTCCTAATTTTATGTTTTGCATAGGGAGATAGAGAAGATAGAAGACAGGGAGAGACAGCAAAGAGCAGTAGATATATAGGAACACCGTGCTGTGCATACCCATGTACGTTATTTCATCTGTCGGGTGCGTGTGACCTTTTTTCCTCCTGCTGATTTACGCAGGGCCGTTAGGTGTTTTTTAAGGCGAAAACGTTTTCTCTCATCCAGGAGGTCAAGGCCAACCCGCCTTTCCAGCACTTTAACAGATCTAATAAATTTATTGGCGTCACTGAAGTAATCAGTGACTTTAACTGCTCGTTTGTAGGTTTCGTCCAGGAAAACATTTATTTCATCCAATGAGTACAAGCTTTTGCTTTTACTGCAAGTTTCTCCAATAGACACAGTATCAGAATCAGAATCCATTTCCTCATCACAACTTAATTTACTGTTTGATACAGCTGTCCCAGCTGATTGATCGTGATCTACAGTTTCCTGAACGCCACTTACAGCAGCTGACTGGTGTTGTTCCGTCAGCTGTTCAGAAACGTTAGCATCCACCGGAACCACAGCTGCTGATTTTACAGGCCTTTTCTCACAGCTAGATTCTGATGCACCATCAGTGACTGTTTGGGCATCATCACCAGCCACGCTCCCAACCGTAAGCTGGGCTGCGGGCGCCACAGCTGGGCTGTCCACACACACAGCAGCAGGCTCCGGAGCAGGACCGGCGGAAGGCCCCGCAACGTCATTTGTAGTAGCGGCATGAGCGGAGGCTGCACTGCTGGTTTCAGCTGCGGCTTCATCAGAGCCTCCCGCCCGTTGCTTATGCGGACAAGCGAACCGTTTATGGCCCACGTCTCCACATTCAAAGCACTTCATTTGCCCTGAGCTCGCATACACCATGTAGGAGCTGTCCCCATGTTTAACCCGGAAGGACACTTCTAACGTTCGAGTGGGCGAGTCCAAAAACATGAATACCTGGCGCCTAAGTGATTTGACATGTTTTAATTTGCTATCCTTACATCCCAAACTCACAGTTCTAAACGGGCCCGCAAACTTCCCAAATCTGCGAAGCTCCGTCTCCAACTGCTCATTAGTGATGAAGGGAGGAACACCTGAAACGGTGATGCGCGTTGATGGAACAGATAACGGGGACACCTGTACATACGTGTCCCCAATTACAACACCGCTCCCAATCAGACTATGGACATATTCCTCACCAGTCAAAAACACAACGACAGCTTTATTCATTCTTGAGGCAAAGCAGATCATATCATGTCCCACCTTCTCACCCACAGCAAGAAGAACCTCCTCCACAGCAACGCTGCTATCCGGCGGGACTATCCTCACTCCCTGCCGGATAGACGGAGGTGGCGTCTCAAAGGACGCCATCCTCCAGCAAAACGCCAAAAAAACAAACAAAAACACAAACGCACTCAAAAGACTGAAATAAACTTACCTGAATATGCAGCCAATAACAAAGGATAAAGGAAAAGTCCAAACGTTGTGAAAAAGTATAATCCAAAACTCCTCACTCACACACCCAACACCTCCTCACTCACGCTCTCACTCGCACCCACCGGAAGCGGAAAGGAGAGAGAGAGAGAGAGAGAGAGAGAGAGAGAGAGATTTTTTGATTTTTAAAAGATCTTTAATAAACACACTTGTCCATCAGTCAATACAATTTCTATATCATGCTATGTTACACAGAAAATTAATCCCCCAAAAAACGCCCAAAAAAAAGCTGTCCATCATGAACTGAACAGAGGACATTCTCCAGGGACCAGAGGGTCCTGAAACCTTCCACATCCCCATTCCCCATAAAAAACTGAAAGTCCAGCCTGATTCTGGCTTTAAGTAGCCTCACAAATAAAATTTTGACATCAACATCATTCTCAACATTTTCAAGTTTTCTTCTCCGGCTTACATAGATAGCCAACTTTGCCTGTCCTAAAACAAAGTTCAGTAGTTGACACTTCTGCTTAAAACGACGATTGTACATAAAACCACAAATGAAAACCTGCTTAGAGAAAACTTCCTTAAAAATATGAAAAAGTTTTGTGAGAAGTTCAAAGAGGCCACTCAGGCGCTGACATTCAATAAAACAATGAAAAACAGTCTCCCTAGAGGAACAAAAAACACACTGATCACTGACACTGCTGTTAATCACAGAAACAAAAGCATTGACTGCTATAATACCATGCAGGACCCTCCACTGTAAGTCTCCATGTCTCTTAGGGAGAGGGGCTTTGTAAAGAGCCCTCCAGGCAGGCCGATGCCCTTTTCCTAGTTTAAAATAGGCTCTCCAAGGAGTGTCCACACAGGTGTTCAATCGGTCCTTGTTGAGTGCCATCACCACCAGTCTGTAGAGTGCCTTACCACTGGCTCCTCCAAAGTCCACACCAGTGGGAGCACAGAATGCCAGTAAGGAGCAAGGAGCGACGTCAAAGTCCATATAGAGCGTGAGAGAGGGAAAGGGGTCAGTGCTTTCTGGCTGCAGCGTGCCATTGCTAAAGTCCAAGAGTAGGGAGTGCTCAAGTCCATGAAGCTCCTGTTTCCAGTGTGCAAGAAGACCATCGATGAAACGATTCGACCTGACACCAAGATGAGCTGCTAAAGCTGAGGCGTTGTTGAGGCCAGGACCAGCCAGTTCCACCACTTGCTTCAGAGTGAGAACGTTCCTGGAACACAGCCTATCAAGGAAGGTCCTTCCAATTCCCGGCAGGACACCAAGGCGACCACCAAAAACCAGCGGCTCCCTCAACAACCAGTAGAGGGAATCGCATGGCCCTCTTTGTTTTTTAAAAAGAGTCCACACTGAAAAGAGACTGCGGTAAAAACTGGGTAAAGACAGTGCATTAGAGTTCTTAAAATCCATTAAAAACACAGGGAGGTCTAGCCCAAGCCCAAGGACTCTCTGTAAAATAACACAGGCCAAAGGCCTCCATACCAGGTCCTGGGGGCCCGTCAGCAGTCTCTGTATGAAAGTCAGTCTAAAAGCAGCACCTCTACTAGCTAAATGAATCACTCCTTGCCCCCCCTCCTCTTTGGGAAGAAATAACAGGGCTTGAGGAACCCAGTGGAGTCCACCCCCCCCAAAAAAGTCCACCAAAACAGACTGAATTTTGGACAACAAACCAGCAGGGGGGTCCATGCACATGAGGCGGTGCCACAGGGATGAGGAAACAAGATTATTTAAAATGAGCACTCTTCCTCTAAAAGATATTCTTGGCATTAGCCACTTCCACTTGTTTAGTCTCCCGTTAATCTTCTCTATGACCCCATCCCAATTTTTTTGCTCAAACTGCTGATTTCCAATAAAGACACCAAGATACTTAAAACCTCCTTTTTTCCAAATCAACCCACCCGGCAGCGTAAGCTGATTTTCTAGTTTCTCCCCCACCATCAGAGCCTCGCTTTTTCCCCAGTTTATCTTTGCAGAGGAAAGTTGGCCAAAAAAATTGACACTCCTAACCAGAACGTCAATGTCACTCTGCTTGTTTAGCAGAATGACTACATCATCTGCATAGGCCGACAGCTTGAACGTGGTGTCACAGCCAGGAAAAGTAACTCCTGATAGATCCCTTCTCAGGCAGTGAAGCAAAGGCTCTATGGCGAGGGAGTACAGCATCCCTGAGAGAGGGCAGCCCTGCCGAACCCCCCTCTGGACTTTTAAAGGGGCAGACAGGCCCCCATTTATCTTCAGCACACTCTCAATGTCACTGTACAAGACCCGTATCCTGGCTATGAAGCCTGGGCTGAACCCAAAAGCTGTTAAAACTGTCCATAAATATTGGTGTTCAACCCGATCAAACGCCTTTTCCTGGTCAATTGAAATCAAACCAGTTTCTACCGCCAATGAACCAGAGACCTCCAAAATATCCCGAATTAAAGTGACGTTGTCACTAATCAGCCTGCCAGGCACACAGTAAGTCTGGTCTACATGAATGAGCTCGCTCATCACCTTTCTCAGTCTTCGGGCCAGAGCTTTTGAGAGAATCTTGTAGTCTGTGCAGAGCAGAGAGACTGGCCTCCAGTTCTTTAGGCTCTGGAGGTCCCCCTTTTTCGGCAACAGTGTGATGATGGCCCTCCTGCAGGTCGTGGGTAGGGTCCCCCTTTCCAAGCTATCTTGGAGAACCTCCAGCAGGTCTGGACCAAGCAGGGGCCAGAATTCCTTAAAAAAGTCCACAGAGAGACCATCTATGCCTGGTGATTTTCCATTCTGGAGGCTCATTAGCGCCGTATGCAGCTCAGACAGAGACAGTGGAGCATCCAAGCCGGCAACAAGGTCCTCTGAGAGCACTGGAAGACCATCAAGGAAAACCTGGCCCAGTGACGTGTCCTCCCTCCACTCTGCTCTAAACAATTCACTGTAAAAGCTAGCAGCGTGTTTCCTGATCTCTGCTGCTGTGGAGATTGTTCTCCCGTCATCGCCCAACAAGGAGTGAATGAGCTTTCTCTGTCCATTTTTCCCCTCCAGTCCAAAAAAGTACTGGGAGGGCGAGTCCATCAGAGCTACATCCATGTAGCGTGAGCGGACCAGAGCACCCTGTGCGGTGACCCCTAGCAAGCTAGCCAAGGCTGACCTTTTTGACTTGAGAGCCTCTAAGTGCTCCTGTTTTCCTGTAGAACTGAGCAACTCCTCTAGTTCTACCACCTCAGTCTCCAGAACTTTCAAGGATTGGGTCAAGCTACGAGTGACATTTTGAGTGTACTGTTGGCAGAGTTGTTTTATCTGGGCCTTACCAAAATCCCACCACAATTGGAGAGAACTAAAAGAGGGTTTTTGTTTCCTGTGTGACTTCCAAACATCATGAAAAACCTCTTTAAAAAACACATCATTTAAAAGTGTATTGTTAAAATGCCAAAAAGCACTCTTACACTTTACATTTTCAATAAACACAGAACAAAACAGCAGGCAGTGATCAGTGAAACCAACAGGACAGATACAACTATTTTTAAAAACACTCATTTGATGTTTAAAACCATAAAAACGGTCTAACCTAGCCATAGATAAAAGGTTATCTTTGACATGGCTCCAGGTGTACTGCCTCTGGTCCCCATGATGTGATCTCCACACATCGGCCATTTCATGTGTTTTCACCAGTTCTCTCAGCCTATTGGCAGAAGCAGGGTGAGGCTCCTGATGGTTCCTGTCTAGTCTGTGGTTTAATGTACAGTTAAAAACACCCCCCAGAAATAAAAAACTATTTGGATCACAGGACTTAACCGTATCCGAAAGCACGTCAAAGACCCTGATCCTCTCTGCTCTCTGTGTTGGCACATACACGTTTATAAAAACGAAGTTCACGTTTTCAAACTGTACCTTTAGCAAGAGTACATGTCCTTTCACCACCTCTTCTACCTCATAAGAGACAGGCACACAACCCCTAGAGAAAAGTACAGCCACCCCTCCACTATTATTGGATTTGTGGCTAAAAAAAATGCAGCCATCCCACTCTTTCTCCACTGGCACTCAATGTCTACAGTGCTGTGAGTCTCCTGGACCATCAGCACGTCAAGTGCCTTTAAATTAAAAAGCTTGTATAAAGAGGCCCTTTTTACATCATCCCTGGCCCCGTTTATATTAAGAGTGCCAATTCTAAGGTGGGGCATTAAAAAGGATAAAAATAAGGTACAGTAAAAAAACACACACATAGCATAAAAGGGAAGAAACAAACTAAGAGTCAACATGACTGTTAGTAATTTGTGATTTCAGTTTGACAACCAGTTTCTTTAAACGAAAAATTTCCTGATCAGTAAAAGTCTCATTCCCATCATTCAGTTTCATCAGCTTGCGAGCTGATGCCACAAATAACTCCAGATCTGGAAAGTAATTTTCCACTTTCACAGCTCTGCTCCCCTTGGTCACCTGGAGAAATTGCCTAATTTTGGAAAAACAATAGGAGCTTTGCTCCTCCTGCGTCTGCGTCTGCATCATTTCAGACTCAGCTCCACTTTCGTCAGAGACGCTCTCATCTAGTAAATCTAACTTCCCAACCCTACTAGATTTAGCAGAGCTCTGTAAGTTTTCAGCACTTTTTCTTTTTTGTGCAGCTTTAAAAGGATCCTCTTCAGCAAAACTACATTCCTGCATTTCTTCATGAACTGCAACGTTTGTCATGCAGTGTTTGCTCTGTGTGTCCCCTACAGCCTCAAACCGCTCCTCCCCCGCCTGCAAAGTCTGTTCATTCACGTTCCTTCGTTTAACTGCACTTTTACTTACACCCTCCACCTGTTTACCCCGGGTGACAGGCTCGTCACAATGATCAGAGCTGCCGCCAGACAGAAATTCCCCACCATCACTGTTTGGGGGGGCAACTACCGCGCCCGCCGCGGCCACCCCAGCAGAGGCGGCCGCGGCCGCCCCAGCACAAGCAGACGCGGACGCCCCCGCAGAAGTAGAAGCGGACGCGGCCGCGGTTGCGGACGCGGCCGCAGTCGCGGCCGCGACCGCCCCGGCAGAAGCGGGCGCCGCAGCGGCATCCGCCGCACCACATTTAGCGCTACCCTCCGGACCACCAGAAACAGCGGCGTCACCTTTCTTACCGCCAGTGCTCTTTGTGTTCGCCTTTTCAGGACATGACCTAATAAGATGGCCTTCTGCGCCACACGCAAAACACTTCATGGTTTCAGATGTTGCAAACACCAAGTAGCTAAAGCCGTCAATCCTGAAATTAAAAGACGCGTTCAGTTCAGCAGAGCTGTCTTTCAACACCATGAAACACTGCCTCCTATGACATACAACATGCTTCAGCAGGGGTGATTTACTACCCAGAGAGACCATTCTGATAGGGGACACAACCTGGCCAAAACAGGACAACTCTCTAATCAGCTGATCATTTTTAACGAAAGGAGGAGCGTTTGAGATGGTGATCCTCCTAGACGGATTCGCCAGTGGTAAAACGGGAGTAAAAGTGTCACCTAGGACCACTCCCTGTGCCACCACCTGATCAGCTTTTTCAGTCGAATCCAGAAAGATCACAATTGCGCTGTTCATCCTCGATGCTGATTTTATGCTGCCATGCCCAACCACCTGTCCTACAGCGAGGCTGGCCTCCTCCACAGAACAGGGAACTGTCGGGAGGATTCTCACACCATGACGCCGGGTTAAGCGCTCAAACTCCACACCACCATCAATCACCGGCATGATGCCGGCCGGGAAAAACCGGCAGCAGAAGCTACCGTTCCCCAACACACCCACTCCAACACTCTCACCCCAGCACACACACACTCAACCCACTATATTAAACACACACACCTCAAACACACAAGATAGAGAAAAAGTTAGAAAATACAAAGTTTAAAGTACTCACTCGACACCACTCCACACCCCTGCTCCCACAAACGCCCACGCATGCGCACGAGAGAGAGAGAGAGAGAGAGAGAGAGTATACTGTATACTGTATATACGTATATATTGGTTGTATATATATCCAAGCACCATCTTGCTGTCACAGTAGAAGGTGACTGCATCCAGCTCAAAGTCAATTTCTTGGACAATCAGATCAGCCATTTCCACTGCAAGTTTTGCCTTCCCTAGGATAAAGCCAATGTTAATCTGGCTGTCCTCATCAGTTGTCTTCAAGTATACTACGGCACCAATGGCTTTGATCGAAGCATCTGAAAAAATGCAGTTCTCCTTTCGCTTTGCTTTAGAAGGAGAGCTGACTGTGTATGCTCGAGGGATATGAAGGTGTTGCAACTCTTGGAGTGAGTCCTTCCATGTTTCCCACAACCTCAAGTTTTGTTGTTTGTTTTTTTTTTTTGTGGAAGTGGAGCATCCCAATCATTTGCTTCAATAGTTCGTTCTCTAAGAAGAAATTTTCCCTGAATGAACAGGAGCAACAAATCCAAGTGGATCAAAGAGGCTATTGATTGTGGACAGGACTCCATGCTGAGTAAATGGCTTATTGTTGGCACATGTTTGGAAAGTGAATGTTATCAGTGGCAACTTCTCAGTTTAATCCCAGGCTGCGATGTGTGGGAATGCTTTCTTTATTCAGGTTGAGGTCTTTGATGTCCTTTGCTTGATCCTCTGTTGGAAACACTCTGAGGACTTCCATGCTGTTGGATGTAATTTTGTGAAGTCTCAAGTTTGATTGGGAGAGAGTGTTATGATCCGAGCGCTATTATTCGCGCTCGGGCCATCCATCATTCCTGTCAGGCTTTAACAGCGGCGTTATTATCCTCGCTCTCCGAGCTCTTATTGTGACAGCGCTCGGGGAAGCTTCCGCTCAGCTGTCAAGGCCTGAACAGCTATTTTCCATTTAAGATGAGATAAGATAAGATAAGCCTTTATTAGTCCCACAACGGGGAAATTCCAGGATTGCAACAGCACAGGGATAGCAACACTCAGAGCAACAATCAGAAGGCAAGGAAAAAAAAACAAAGCAAGAGCAGTTAATATACATATGTACATATTACTATAAATATATATATATACACACAGACACACAGTGCAGAGCATTGTAGCTAGATGGAATAAATATGTAGATATATAAACACCTACAGTACGGAGCATTGCAGCTAGGTGGAATAAATATGTAAATATATAAACACACACAGTGCGGAGCAATGTAGCTAGATGGAATAATATGTAGATATATAAAGACACAGTGCGGAGCATTGTAGCTAGATGGAATGAATATATAGATATATAAATATAAACATAAACATCAACATAAACACACCCAGTGCAGAGCATTGTTGCTAGATGGGATGAAACAGCACAACCGTCTACTTAGTTATCCTACATGGTATGATTATGTGCTCATACATATTCTCACCCTCCATAGCGACCGGTATTTTCCTAGTTGTATGCTGGAGGGGACCATTGTGTAAGTCTATTGCATCTTTTGCATTCAAAAAACTATTAGGTTGTTACGTCTTTTTGCTATCTCTGCGAGCAGCCCTGCTTAGGTTGTACAGTCTGACAGCCGTTGGTAGGAAGGACCTGCGAAACCTCTCGGTTGTGCACCTGGGATGATGTAGTCTGCTGCTAAATGAGCTCCTCAGTGCATTCATTATGTCCTGCATAGGGTGGAACTCGGACTCCAGCAAAGATGACAGTTTAGCCACCGTCCTTCTCTCTCCTATCTCCTCCACCGGATCAAGGCGCTGCCCAAGGACGGAGCTAGCTTTCTTGATCAGTTTGTTCAGTCTCTTCCTATCGGCTGCAGTAATGCCACTGCCCCAGCAGACCACTCCAAAAGTGATGGCTGACGCCACCACCGTGTCATAGAATGTCTTCAGCAGCGCCCCTTGTACACCAAAAGACCTGAGTCTCCTCAGTAGGAACAGCCTGCACTGTCCCTTCTTGTAGAGTGCGTCAGTATTGTGTGACCAGTCTAGTTTAGAATCAGAATCAGAATCAGAAAAGATTTATTGCCAAGTACATTAACAGATCACTGATAACATACGAGAGAATTTGACTTGACACAGAAAATGAACCTGCATTTCCAGTGACACGGCTGCATCGGGGACGCGCCTGCCAACAGGATAGAGGGTACAGATAGCATAAGAATAAGAATAATACAAGGAACAATAGGAAGGAGCAAAAAAATCATTGATTCAGAATACTGGTTGCATAATCAATCAATATTATGATTACAAGGGAAAAAAAAGCTCTCAATGCACATTCGCGGACAAGTTTCACAGGACACAGGACACAAGAGAGCAGTGTGTGTATCTTTATTTCAGTTCATGGATCAATATGTGTGCACTGTTGATGCAAAGTGTTGTGATAATAGGAGAACAACAAGGGCACTTGGCAGGAGATGTTTTGTCTGGCTGCTCGCCAATCGTCCTTGCGATTATCTGAGCAGGTGCTGTCCAAGGCCTTGTGCTCGTTGTTTTGAAAACACAGACTGCAGACAGCAGACAGCCAGGAGGAATTTTCATGGGGAAATTGGGCCAAATAGGACTGATCACAGAGAAGGAGCTTTTTATTTCTTCTGTAGATTCAGTACTTAATCCTTCATTGCGGGGCTTTGAGTCCATCGTGGATAGACCTGAGCGTGAACATGATGTAATCCACCTTCCGAGACAGTTCTCCATTTGTCGCTATCAGGGTCTTCTCCAATTTTTCAATTTGACAGATGCACCTTGCCTGGCCAGCATTTTGATAGGTTGTATCCATCTTCAGCAATTTGCGGTACACCAGGACAATCCCAGTTCCAATCAGAATGATCCCGATCACCATTATTACGAAGACATACAAATCTTCAATATCTTCGATAGAGAGATTAGTGAGACACAAGATCCTCCAATTACTTGTGTCACGTAAATAGCCCACTGGAGCTGTTCCTGCAGGGCAGACAGCTTCCCCCGGAGCACTTTTCCTTGTTGAAAAAATAGTGTCAATTGTGTTCAAAGCCCAGCTTATTAACTCCATAATTTCTTTCGACGGTCGCAGTTAGACGGAGACAGACAACAGCAAGCTGGGATCCAGTAGTTGGGGGGGAAGGAAAAAAAGTCAGAGCAAGAGAGAAGGAAAAAGCGTCTGCTCTCTTGGGAGGGCGGAAGTGATGGGTTGTTGTTCAGATGAACACCCAGGTACTTGTAGGATGTCACCATCTCAATGTGTGTTCCCTGTATATTTACTGGTGCTGTGAGGGGTTGTCCTTGCCTGCGGCAGTCCACCACCAGCTCCTTAGTTTTCCTCGCGTTGATCTGGAGGTAGTTCCGATGGCACCAGTCCATGAAGTCCTGGATAAGCCCTCTGTACTCAGCTTCATCTCCATTGGAGATGAGGTCAACGATCGCAGAGTCATCAGAGAACTTCTGTAGATGGCAGTGTGTTGTGTTGTATGAGAAGTCCGCAGTATAAAGAGTGAACAGGAAGGGAGCCAACACCGTTCCCTGGGGGGCCCCCGTGCTACTGATGATCGTGTCGGACACACAGTCCCGGGTTCTCACAAACTGAGGCCGGTTTGTGAGGTAGTCCAGGATCCATGATGACAGGTGCTGGTCCACCCCTGCGCGCAGCAGCTTGTCCTTCAGGATCATCGGTTGGATGGTGTTGAAAGCGCTGGAGAAGTCAAAGAACATGATCCTCACCACATTCCCGGGCTTCTCCAGGTGGGACAGAGAACAGTGAAGGAGGAAGATCACTGCATCCTCCACCCCAATGCCATGCTGGTAGGCGAACTGGAGTGGATCCATCGCTGGTTCCACCAGGGGGCGGAGGTGAGCAAGGAGCAGTCTCTCCAGGGTCTTCATCAAGTGGGACGTCAAGGCCACCGGTCTGTAGCTGTTCAGGTCTTTGGGGTGGGAAGTTTTTGGTACAGGTACCACACAAGATGTTTTCCACAGCTGTGGTACCCTCCCCAGCTTCAGGCTCAGGTTGAAGATGTATGTCACAATCTCACACAGCTGGTCTGCACAGGACTTGAGGAGTTTTGTGCTGATGCCGTCCGGTCCCGACACCTTCCTCGCCTTGATCTTCCTCAGCTCCGTCCTCACCTGGGTCCTGGTCAGGGTCAGGATGGGGGCTGTGTGTTGGGAGTGGGGGGGTGTTGGTGGAGTGGGGAGTGGGCAGCAGGACTTGATGTCTTTAGAGGCAGCAGTGGTTGTTGTGCAGTCAGGGGGGAGGGTGGTTGGTCAAACCTATTGAAAAACAGATTCAGATTGTTCGCCCACTCCCTGCCCCCCGTGGCCTGGGGGGAGGTATTCTGGAGCCCAGAGATGGTTTTGAGGTTTCTCCAGACCCTGCTGATGTCGCTCTGTTGCAGCTTGTCCTCCATCTTCCTCCTGAAGCTGTCCTTGCCTTCTCTGATCCTTCTCCTCAGCTCCCTCTGTACGGACTTCAGCATCTCCCTGTTCCCCGACCTGAAGATCCTCTTCTTCTCTCTCAGAAGTGTTTTTATCTCAGGGTTGATCCAGGGTTTGTTGTTTGAGCAACACCGTATGGTCTTGGTGGGAACGGATTTGTCCACACAGAAGCTGAGGTAGCCTGTGAAGGTGTGAGTGAGGCCACCGATGTCCTCACCATGTGGATCACAGAGCTGCTTCCAGGCGGTGGCTTCAAAACAGCCCTTTAGATTTGCGGTCGTTAGCGGCCGGCTTCTTAAACCGGCGCTAGCGGTTGCATCCTTGCAGCAGTGTTGTCGATGGTTCATTGTACTGAACGTCATTGATCGTCTGTGGTGTGATTGTCTAACCCTGTGGACCCATAAGTGAGCTTTCTGTCAGCCTTACGCCTCCCTGTGTGTGTAGACTATGTGTCATAGCCACAGCAGCTTGTATTATTGTGATTTCACCGTTAATAAAGACTCTAACACAACTCTCTGGTGACGGTGTGGCGTCTTATGGTGGCTCGCGAGGGCCACCGCTTGACAGTACACTGCTGCCAAAAACGGCATTTTTACGGTGACGCCAACCCGAGACGCCTTTCGCCAGTGAGTTTGCTTTAATTGGCCATTGCTCTTTTCTTGTCTGGGTACGGTGTGCTGGAGGAATGCCGTCGCGGAGGGGCTGTGCTCGGAGTCCGAGCCACGAGCTGGCGGACGTCCTGGAATATGTGGATGAGACGCTCATCTCTGCTTCCCTCCTCGACTACAACCGCAGCGTACTCTGGTACCTGGACTGTGCTGAGGACTAGCTCAATCATCTTTCTCCCCCGCTACGCCGACCACCCAGAAGTCGCCGCGAGGAGGGATGACATCGCCGCGCAACGCGAAATACTCCGTATGGTGGAGGAGGACCATGGCAAGAAGCAGAGGAGGAGGTGTCCACACTCCTCGCTTTGGGATCCCGTTCCTGTCCTCGATCCCCTCCAGGAGTTCGCACAATCCAAGGGTCATCGTAGACGTCGGCGCCATGGCCAAGGGCAGCCCCAGCAAGCTCCTGTTCCGGATCCAGTTCCGGGCCGCCGGAGTGACCCAATCAACCAGTCAGCTGGTGTGTGTGACAAGAGTCCTGCTTCGGCGAGCCCTGTCCATGGGTCCTTGAGAGCAGCCCCCCTTCGTCCTCCCGGGGGGTCCTCTGTTACCATCCAGCGGGCGAAGGAAGGAGTAATGCCCTCTACAGCTGGCACCATCCTCCCTCCAGGAGACAGGCAAGTTCAAGTTCACTCCCCTACTTATAATAGTGATCTGTCTTGTCTGACTCCTGGGGGTGGAGTTCGGGGTTTGCAGCCCCCCGAGCTCCCACCACCAGCTGTAGTCATCTGTACTGAACCTGCTGCCTCTGTGTCTTCCTCCGCTGAGCGGTCCTCGGCGTTAGGCCTACGTCGTCGAACGGGGAGGAGGCCTGTGGCTCTGGGAATAATCCCGGCCCCACAGCCACGTCTTGGACAGAGGAGAAGAGCGGACTGCGGTGTGGAGCCTGAGCCGACGAGGAAGCGTTCCCGGGTCTCCACGGAGGAGCAGCCCGAGCCAGCGGGTCGAGGGTCCCCTGCTGCCACGCCGTGTGGGTTATCAGTGTGGACATCAGCGCGAGAGGATCCAGCTGCAGAAACCATCATGCCGGCTGCGGAGCCCGACGCAGCTGAGTGGAAGCCCGACGATGAGCTTCTACCCGAACCTGGATCGACGGAGTCCTGGACGGCTCCAGAGCCCGAGTGCAGGCAAGTGCTCTTCTTTGTTTTCCTGTGTGTTAGAGCACTTTTTCCTGCCTTGCGGGGAGGCGAGCGAGGGGCAGCCGTCTGCTGCGCCCCAACTCGTCTCGCTGGGCTCTGGTGCTGCCGGTGATACTGATCCCGGTGTTACTGGGCGTTCGGAGCCCGCCTTTGAGGGAGGGGTACTGTTATGATCCGAGCGCTATTATTCGCGCTCGGGCCATCCATCATTCCTGTCAGGCTTTGACAGCGGCGTTATTATCCTGGATCTCCGAGCTCTTATTGTGACAGCGCTCGGGGAAGCTTCCACTCAGCTGTCAAGGCCTGAACAGCTGTTTTCCATTTGCGGTCGTTAGCGGCTGGCTTCTTAAACTGGCACTAGCGGTTGCATCCTTGCAGCAGTGTCGTCGATAGTTCATTGTACTGAACGTTATTGATCGTCTGTGGTGTGACTGTCTAACCCTGTGGAACCGTAAGTGAGCTTTCTGTCAGCCTTATGCCTCCCTGTGTGTGTAGACTATGTGTCATAGCCACAGCGGCTTGTATTATTGTGATTTCACCATTAATAAAGACTCTAACACAACTCTCTGGTGACAGTGTGGCATCTTATGGTGGCTTGCGAGGGCCACCGCTTGACAGAGAGAAGCCTGTGTTCTCTTTATCAAGCTGATCACTTCCTCCTCAGTTGGCAAAGAAATAAGTCGATCATCTACATAGAACTCTCGTTGTACAAAGTGTCTTGTGCCAAACCCATGCTGCTGTTCCCCTGCTTCAGCGGGTCGTCTCAGGCAGTAGGTAGTCACAGCTGGTGAAGGGCTGTTGCAAAGATGTGAACCCTCATTCTTAACTTAACAACGTCTTTGCTTGGGTCATTATCACGATACCACAGAAAACGCAGGTAGTTTCGATGATCTTCTCTCACAACAAAGCATTGAAGCATCTGCTCAATGTCTGCCATCACGGCCACACGCTTCCTTCTGAAGGGACACCCAAGAGACTGTTATTTAGGTCTGGGCCCATAAGGAGAACTTTATTCAGAGAGATGCCATTGAATTGGGCGCTGGAGTCGAAACAACATGGGTAGATACCAGCACTCCATCCCCTCTAGCAATTGGGGTGCTGGCTCAGCATGGCTGTTGTTAAGGGTTGCAGCCTGCTCTCGGTTGTTTGGCAGATGCGGTCTTGGAGACCTAAAAGGAAGAGGTACCAACCAGCTGTTGGACTCATCTTGGAAAATCTCTTCATCCATTGTTTTTAGGAAATATTCATCCTCCATAGATGATGCATGCTTATCATCCTCATTTGTCCTCTCATAAACATTACACCAAAGGAAATCTTCTCTATTATTCCAGCAACCTTGAAGGCAACTACTCACTGGACTGCAACTGACCTTTTCTTTAAGGTGTACATGGCTTGTGCATTGCGTGAACAATGAGGGTCTGCCATTTTCGAGGATACTCATCTTAAAGCTATGCACAATGGGCTTATGGACACTTTCCAGGCACACATCATCCACCAAAGCAAAGGGAGTGTTCCCAGGGCCATTGATCTGTTGCCTCACCTTGTGGACTCTAAGGATGTCTCTCCCAAGCAAAAGAAGAATGTGAGCATTTGGATATACGTATAGCTGGAATCTCAGCAGCAATGTCTTTCATATGGGGATTATGGAGAGCTGCTTTGGGTGTTGGGATTTCATCACGATTGTCTGGCATGTCATTGCATTCAATCAGTGTTGGAAGAGTAAGACTGACTCTGCCACTTACTGCCTCTATTTGAAACCCAGAAGCTCTTCTGCCTAAACTCTCCCTGGTGCCAGAACATGTCTTCAAAGTGTAGTGGAACGGGTCACTATGGATACCAAATACTTCAAAAACCTCTGTTCTAGCTAGGGATTTATTGCTCTGATTGTCGAGCATACCGTACATCTTCACTGCATTCTCATGCTGTCCTTTGGGATATACTCTGACAAGGCAAATCTTAGAGCATGATTTTGCTGTAATGCTTTTGCCAGATACCTCAGTGCAAAGTGAGTTGATGGCAAGTGTTGATGTATCTTCCTTTTCCTCCTCCCTGCCATGCTGTTTTAAGGAGGTGGACCTGGGTGCAAAGCTGTGAGGTGACTATCGCTGTCGCACTCATTGCATTTCACTGCAGCTTTACAATTGTGAGCTAAATGTGTAGAAGGTGAACAGCATCTGAAGCAAATCCCTCTCTTCTTCAAGAAGGCTTTTCGATCCTCAATCATTTTCAGTTTGAATCCCCGGCATTTTCTTAGCAGATGGGGTTTGCTATGGATGGGGCAGTGTTTAGCTGAGTCATCTTTAGCTGATGTTTAGCTGAGTCATCTTTAGATGCCCCCCTCATGGATCGTCACCTTATCGTGGTGGGGGGGTTTGTGTGCCCCAGTGATCCCAGGAGCTATGTTGTCCGGGGCAATTTGCCTCTGATAGGGTCTCCCAAGACAAACTGGTCCTGGGTGAAGGGCCAGACGAAGAACGATCCAACAGACTCTCATGATAAATTGTA
Organism: Pholidichthys leucotaenia; assembly: GCA_020510985.1. NCBI lineage: Eukaryota > Metazoa > Chordata > Actinopteri > Cichliformes > Pholidichthyidae > Pholidichthys > Pholidichthys leucotaenia. The sequence goes on along the minus strand of JAJAQF010000060.1, from coordinate 12,605 downwards.
TATCAAGGATTCAGTGTACCCCGCCCGGTATGGGGTTACCGGGGCCCCACCCTGGAGCCAGGCCTGGGGGAGGGGCTCGAAGGCTAGCGTCTGGTGGCCGGGTTTCCACCCATGGGACCCGGCCGGGCTCAGCCCGAAGGAGTTACATGGGTCCGCCCTCCAGTAGGTTCACCACCTGCAGGAGGGATCATGGAAGTCCGGTGCTATGTGGATCAGGTGGCAGTCAAAGGCGGAGACCTTGGCGGACTGATCCCAAGCTTTCTAAACTGGCTTTTGGTACGTGGAATGTCACCTCTCTGGTGGGGAAGGAGCCTGAGCTGGTGTACGAGATTGAGCGATACCGGCTAGATATAGTCGGCCTCACCTCAACACACAGCTCCGGTTCCGGAACCAGTCTCCTGGAGAGGGGCTGGAGCTTGGCCTTTTCTGGAGTTGCCCCGGGTGAGAGGCGACGAGCAGGGGTAGGTATTCTTGTATCGCCCCACCTTGCTGCCTCTATATTGGAGTTTTCCCCGGTGGACGAAAGGGTTGCTTCCCTGCGCCTTCGGGTTGGGAAACGGGTCCTGACCATCATTTGTGCCTATGCACCAAATGATGTTTCAGAGTACCCACCCTTTTTGGAGTCTGTGACTGGGGTGCTGGAGGGTGCTCCTCCTGGAGACTCCATTGTCCTACTGGGGGACTTCAATGCGCACGTGGGCAACGACAGTGAAACCTGGAGGGGGGCGATTGGGAGGAACGGCCTGCCCGATCTGAACCCGAGTGGTGTTCAGTTATTGGACTTCTGTGCTAACCACAGTCTGTCTATAACGAACACCATGTTCAAGCATAAGGGTGTCCATATGTGCACCTGGCACCAGGACACCCTAGGCCGCAGGTCGATGATCGATTTTGTTATCGTATCATCAGACCTGCGACCGTATGTCTTGGACACCCGAGTAAAGAGAGGTGCAGAGCTGTCAACTGATCACCACCTGGTGGTGAGTTGGATCCGATGGCAGGGGAGGAAGCCATTCAGACCTGGTAGACCCAAACGTATAGTGAGGGTGTGCTGGGAGCGTCTGGCTGAGGCCCCTGTCCGGGAGGTCTTCAACTCCCACCTCCGGAAGAACTTCAACCACATTCCGAGGGAGTCTGGAGACATGGAGTCTGAATGGGCCATGTTCTCCACCTCTGTTGTTGAAGCGGCAGCCCAGAGCTGCGGCCGCAAGGTGGTCGGTGCATCTCGTGGTGGCAACCCCCGAACCAAGTGGTGGACACCAGTGGTGAGGGGGGCCATTAAGCTGAAGAAGGAGTCCTATCAAGCTTGGTTGGCTTGTGGGACTCCCGAAGCAGCTGAGGTGTACCGGCAGGCCAAGCGGAGTGCAGCTCGGGTGGTTGCTGAAGCAAAAACCCGGGTATGGGAGGAGTTCGGTGAGGCCATGGAACAAGACTTTCGGTCGGCTTCAAAGAGATTCTGGCAAACTGTTCGGCGGCTCAGGAGGGGAAAGCAGCTCCCCGTCCACACTGTGTATGGTGCGGATGGGACACTGTTGACTTCAACTGGGGATATCGTCGGGCGGTGGAAGGAATACTTCGAGGATCTCCTCAATCCCACTGATACGCCTTCCACAGAGGAAGCAGGGTTTGGGGACGAGGGGGATGACTCGCCTATCACAGGGGCTGAGGTCGCCAAGGTGGTTAAAAATCTCCTTGGTGGCCGGGCCCCGGGGGTGGACGAGATTCGCCCCGAGTACCTCAAGGCCCTGGATGTTGTTGGGTTGTCATGGTTGACACGCCTCTGCAACATTGCGTGGAGGTCGGGGGCAGTGCCTTTGGCATGGCAAACCGGGGTGGTGGTTCCTCTCTTCAAAAAAGGGGACCGGAGGGTGTGCTCCAACTTCAGAGGGATCACACTCCTCAGCCTCCCTGGGAAGGTCTATGCCAAGGTACTGGAGAGGAGAGTCCGGCCGTTGGTCGAACCTCGGATTCAGGAGGAGCAATGTGGTTTTCGTCCTGGCCGTGGCACATCGGACCAGCTCTTTACCCTCTCGAGAATTCTTGAGGGTTCGTGGGAGTTTGCCCAACCAGTTTACATGTGTTTTGTGGACTTGGAGAAGGCATTTGACCGCGTCCCTCGTGGATTTTTGTGGGGGGTGCTTCGGGAGTATGGGGTATCGGGCTTGTTGTTACGAGCTATTCGGTCTCTGTACGACCGTTGTGAGAGTTTAGTTCGCATTGCCAACACTCGGTCGGAGTCATTCCCAGTGAGAGTTGGACTCCGCCAGGGCTGCCCTTTGTCACCGGTCCTGTTCATAATTTTTATGGACAGGATTTCTAGGCGCAGCCAGGGAATGGAGGGTGTCATGCTTGGTGACCACAGGATCTCATCTCTGTTGTTTGCAGATGATGTTGTCCTGTTGGCTTCATCCAGCAATGACCTACAGCTCTTGCTGGGACGGTTTGCCGCTGAGTGTGAAGCGGCTGGGATGAGAATCAGCACCTCCAAGTCCGAGTCCATGGTCCTCAGCCGGAAAAAGGTGGATTGTCCTCTCCGGGTTGGGGACAGGCTCCTGCCCCAAGTGGAGGAGTTTAAGTATCTTGGGGTCTTGTTCACGAGTGAGGGGAAAATGGAGCGAGAGATCGACAGACGGATTGGAGCAGCATCTGCAGTGATGCGGACGTTGTACCGGTCTGTTGTGGTGAAGAGGGAGCTTAGTTCTAAGGCAAAGCTGTCGATTTACCAGTCAATCTACGTTCCTACTCTCACCTATGGTCACGAGCTTTGGGTAATGACCGAAAGAACGAGATCGCGGATACAAGCGGCTGAAATGAGCTTTCTCCGTAGGATTGCTGGACTCACCCTCAGAGATAGGGTGAGGAGCTCAGTCATCCGGGAGAGGCTCAGAGTAGAACCGCTGCTCCTCCACATTGAAAGGAGTCAGTTGAGGTGGTATGGGCATCTGATTAGGATGCCTCCTGGACGCCTCCCACTTGAGGTGTTTCAGGCACGTCCCACTGGGAGGAGACCCCGGGGCAGACCCAGGACTCGGTGGAGAGACTATGTCTCCCAGCTAGTCTGGGAACGCCTTGGTATCCCCTCTGAAGAGCTGGAGCAGGTGGCTGGGGAGAGGGAAGTCTGGGCTTCTCTGCTTGAACTGCTGCCTCCGCGACCCGGACCTCCGGAAAAGCGGTAGAAGATGGATGGATGGATGGATGGATCTTTAGATGCCGTTTCATTATGGGATGCAACAGGGGATATGCTAGTCTTTTGCAACGTCACTGGTGTCCTGAAGTCCATACTCTTAAAAGGAGGTTTCTCAGTCTGACAGGAACTATTGCTGGGGTCATTCCTTGTTTAAGCTTGATAGCAAATGAAATTGGTGAAGAAGGATAATGGTTAATAAGTCACATTATACTCTTCCTTGTACTTTGACCCTTGTGAAACCCATTTTTCCTGTAGGCTATATGGCAGCATCTCCACAACAGAACTGGTACTACGAACAGTGTCTATGTATGCCAACCCGGGAAGATAGCCATTCTCCTTGGCTGAAAGAAGCTCCATCAAAAGGTCTCCCAGGTCTCTTAGCCTTTGGTTTTCCTCATTTGTGATTTAGGGAAAACTGTCCAGCTTCTTGAAAAGAGCACTTTCTATGACCTCCGGAGCACTGTAACATTCTTCTAGTTTGTCCCATATCAGTGTTAGAGCAGCCTCCGGGTTGCCTATATGAACTGCTCTCATACGCCTGACATTCTGATGACTCTTTGCCAAGCCATTTTGTGAGTAGGTCCAACTCTTCACCCACAGTAAGGTCCAAGTCTCATATGGTATTAAGAAAACTTGACTTCCATGCCCTGTAAGTTTCTGGGCAGTCATCAAAACATGATAGATCAGTGCTCACAAGCTCTTTTTGTGCCAGATACTTTGCGGTGTCCATCATAACTGAAGTCTCTGGGTGATGAACAGGTGGACTAACTGCATAGTGGGGTGTATAAAACATGGCTTTTGAGCATCAATTGTCACTGAGTTGTTCTTTCCACAACACCTCTCTTTTAATGTGAGGGGGATTTTCATTTTTCCACTGTACAGATGAATTAAAGTGGGGTGGCAGCTGTGAAGTCTGGGGTATCTCTGACTTTTGGTTAGCATCACACAGCGAAGAGCAAGCATCTTTATGGGTAGTAATGTTTTCCACCAAAGCATTTTGAAACTGATGAGAAGTGAGCTGAATGGGGTTGTTTAGTTGTTGCTAACCTGGCAAGTTTAAAACCGACTGTGACTGATGGCTAAGACGTGTGGCTTGGTCCTGAATATATTCATTCACACTATCCTGTTTGGCTTGTAGCTGTGTGGAGTGACTTCCCTTGCTGCGATGTTCTTCACCGTCAAGCTCTGCTGCTTCTTCTAAAATCTCTGCCTGAGCAATAGCCGCTGCAGCCTCTTTTTCCAGATGCAGAGCTTCCAAATTAGCTTCAAGTCTGGCTTTGTCAACTTTTTTTTCCCCCCCTTGTCCTGTCAGGCAGCAAGGTGAGCAGAACAAAAACCTGCAACCCTTATTGTTCCAAAACAGATTTACTTTGCCAAAAGGAGCTTTATACAGTACCTATCTATGTACTGTATATTGTTGTAAACTCCTCTTGTAATAACTTTTAATACATTATTTTACTCATGAAGGACCCGGCAAGATGGGGGATGGGGAAAGGAAGTGTGGGGAGGGGGAAAGAAAAGGGAGAGGAACAGCCTGTAATGGACTGGGCTGGACCTGCCAGCCCAGCTCCTTAGCACGATGGCTGTTGTGCCCTCAGGAGTGTGTTTTTCCCCCTAGTTGTCTCTAGGCTCCTCCTGGGAGGCTCTGAGCTCTGCTCAGCTGTTGACAGCTCAGTTTTTTATGGGGAATGGGGATGTGGAAGGTTTCAGGACCCTCTGGTCCCTGGAGAATGTCCTCTGTTCAGTTCATGATGGACAGCTTTTTTTGGGGCGTTTTTTGGGGGATTAATTTTCTGTGTAACATAGCATGATATAGAAATTGTATTGACTGATGGACAAGTGTGTTTATTAAAGATCTTTTAAAAATCTCTCTCTCTCTCTCTCTCTCTCTCTCTCTCTCTCTCTCTCTCGTGCGCATGCGTGGGCGTTTGTGGGAGCAGGGGTGTGGAGTGGTGTCGAGTGAGTACTTTAAACTTTGTATTTTCTAACTTTTTCTCTATCTTGTGTGTTTGAGGTGTGTGTGTTTAATATAGTGGGTTGAGTGTGTGTGTGCTGGGGTGTGAGTGTTGGAGTGAGTGTGTTGGGGAACGGTAGCTTCTGCTGCCGGTTTTTCCCGGCCGGCATCATGCCGGTGATTGATGGTGGTGTGGAGTTTGAGCGCTTAACCCGGCGTCATGGTGTGAGAATCCTCCCGACAGTTCCCTGTTCTGTGGAGGAGGCCAGCCTCGCTGTAGGACAGGTGGTTGGGCATGGCAGCATAAAATCAGCATCGAGGATGAACAGCGCAATTGTGATCTTTCTGGATTCGACTGAAAAATCTGATCAGGTGGTGGCACAGGGAGTGGTCATAGGTGTCATATCCGGCTCTAGGGAGCCGGGCAATCAGAGCCAGGGACAAGCCAGTGAGTCGTGATATTTTATTCAGGGAAAAGGGGAAGGGATGAGGAGAGCACAGATACTCATGCAGACGTACACTCACAGGTTGCACAGCGCAGAGGTAAGCAGCTCGTACCGGACGTGGGGGTAACAAGACGTACATCCTCACAGCGGGATACAAACACAGGAATGCTGCAAGAGGAGTATAAGCTGACACCAGACGAAGGGGCTTCAGCTTAGCAATGTGTTTATGTCGCAGCCCCGAGTCATCGAGGCTGCTCCTATTTATCCTCATTGGCAGCGCCCCAGCTGATGAAGACTAATTGGCCCCAGCCGTCCATAATGCTGCCAGCTGGGGGCCAGCTGAGACGCCGCTCAATGGGAAGCAGGGATGAGGGAAAACATGGGCTGAGTGCCGAGACGGCATCTCAACCCATGGTGACAGAGCCCCTCCCTCAAGGTCGGGCTCCTGAACGACCAGGAACATCCCAGCCCCCCCCCCCCCAACCTAGGGTGGGAGGAAGGGAGGCGGACCGGAGGGGAAGAAGCCAAGGGAAGGACAACACCAATGGGGCAATGTAGGGTAGCGGGAAAGAAAAACCCAAATACAATACTGACAAAACAGAATAATTAACCCAGGTACAGATGGGGAAAAGAACTGGGTCAGCACGCCGGTTACATACTACCCAGAGAGTACCAACCATGCATGACCCAGAGCAAGGAAAAAAGAACCACCAAAAAGGTACAGGGCAAAAAATGCTGAGTACGGTTAAATAAAGGGGAACCTATACACAGTGCTAATTTAAGTACATACACACACAGTCACCAAGAAAAGTGAGGGTGACTGGAACAAATGACAATTATAGAGCATGGTGTTACGGAAAACAAAGCACATGACTCTATAATGAACCAACAGGACAAAAAAGAAATACTGAGTGCAGGCAAAGAAAAACCCACACACACGAATATATAAATACCCAGTCACCTAAAGAAATAAAAGTGACTGGAATAAATGGATAACTGCAGAGCATGGTGTTACGGAAAACAAAACATAACTCTACAATACAAAAAACGAGGCTAAAAACATGGCACAAAAAGTAAAATGCTGAGCATGAGCGATGGAAAACACAGCACTATAAAAACAAATCCACCAACAGGACAGAACATTACACCCGAGTGACCTTAATAACAAAAGAAAAAGTGACACCCGAGGTGAATGGCAGGCAGAGTCCAAAAATGGCCAAGATGGCTCCGGAGATCTCCCCGCCCATCATCCAGCTGGCGAATCAGGGAAAGAGAAGTGTTCGGACGGCGAACTCTGGACCCAGATCCCAGGAATCCAGTCCACCGGCAGCCGAACCAGGCTGCCCAGAGGGAAACACAGACCAGTGGGGGGAACCAGATCACCGAACCGAAAGTTCTGTGGGTCGGGTCGTCGACCCGCATCACTCAACCACCAGGACCGTTGAGACGGGCGAAGGATCAGAGCGGATCCCGGTGGAAGAGGCTCAGGGGAGAGCCGATGACGAGGGCGGCGGGCGTCAGGCCGCAGGAAAACGGCCACCTCCTCACCGGACCTGGACAATACTGGGGCAGCACCCACGTCGGACCCCGATCGGGCCTCAGGCGAACCCACGTTGGACCCCGACTGGGTCTCGGGCGAACCCACGTTGAATACTGCACCAGAACCGACCTCCAACGTTGAACCCGGACCCTCCAGCACCACGAGGAACAGCAACTCCTTGCCGGTGACCCTGGAAGAAGGCTCAGAAGAGAAAACAGAACCGGGATCAGGATCACCGGCAGCGCCAGAACCCGGCGAGACGAGCTCAGACGCAGCGGACGGCTGCACCCGGCTCGTCTCCCCTGGAGATAGGCTGAAGTGCTCGGGGATAAAAAGAGAGAAAAGAAAGGAGAGCACTCGCCTGATCTCGGGTTCTGACGCCGTCCAGGACTGCGAAGATCCAGGATCCGTCGTCAGGAGGTCGTTGTCAGGCTCCCATCTAGCCGCGTCGGGCCCCGCAGCCAGTACGATGGTCAGCGCAGCTTGAGATTCCTCCAGCTCAGGTGACCCCGCCGACGATCCACTCGGCGTGAAGCCAGAAGAATCTCGTCCCGCCGGACCGAACCGCTCCTCCGTGGAGACCCGGGGACGCTCAGTCGTCGGCGTAGACTCCACGCAGCAGTCAGTCCCCCTCCTCCGTCCGCAATGTAGCTGCGGAACCACAGGCCCTCTCCATATCCCACCACGTTGACCCGGAGCCGGGGACCGCTCGGCAGAGAGAGACACAGAGGATGCGGGATTAGGCATACAGGTTACAGCAGGTGGGGAGAGTTCAGGGAGCTGCGAACCCTGAACTTCTCCTCCAGGGATGTGACAGAGCAAATCATTAAGCAGGTGTGAAAAAACAATGACTTGCCTGCCCCCTGGAGGTTGAGTATCGCCTGCTGTAGTGGATTCTGCTTCTTCCTCTCCCCGCCCGGCGATAACGGAGGACCCCCCGGGAATTCGTCTGAGGGTCGCTCGCGTTGTCTCCAGCAGAGAGCTCACCAGGCCGGGATTCCAGGCACACACAGCGGTCAGAAAGCGCGTCGAGGAGGAGGGGGAAACAGCCGGGGTGAGCCAGCCCGAATGTCCAGGAATGACAGCGGGGGAACGAGGCTCAGGGGACGAGGCTGTAGAATCTCCACACTGACGAGGCGAAGGGATGACAGCTGCGTGGGAGGAACGGTCCTGACGATGACCCAGAACTGGATCCGGACGAGGTTCGTGCAGAGGTGACTCGGCGATGTGATGACGACTACTCCCAGGGGACGAAGCGAGGGGGAAACCCAGGATTCGCCGCTCCAGATCGGAGATCGAGACGAGGAAGGCGTCGAGCACGGGAAAGCTTCGTAGCCCTGAAGTCCTCACCATCAATCTCACTGCCGCCGCCACATGCCTGAAGGTGGTGACAGGGAACACAGTAGAGCTCGCGACAGCCACTCGACCCCGGACATAACTGCTGTCAGCTGCGGCTCCTAGAAGGGAATCCCGAGTGACGTGGCGCAGGTCGGGGGAAGTCCTCTGGTTGGCGCGAACTCCCAGACTGGAATGGCGGCAGGAACGGAACTCCGAAGCGGGGAAAGACGTCGCCCACTTCGACTCCCTGCCGGGATTTCCATCCACCCCGTGGAGCTTCTCTCGCTGTGTACCTGCAGCGTCTATCCTGGCACTGTCCTCCAGATGGTACAGAGAGTGAGGGTGACAGTCCAGGAGTTCCTCAGCACGGCCCGGATGCCAGCGTCTCGCGTTGGAGGCGTCGTGCAGGGTGAAGAATGTCCCGTCGACAGCCTCCGAGATGGACCTTAGCTCGTCGCCCTGGCGCCAGAAGTGACTCCTGGGAAACGGCATGCTAGCAGCGCTGACACTCGGACAGAAAGGTACATTTCCACAGCGACTCACGGCCGCTGGCAACTCTTCTGGCTGCGACATACTGTCATATCCGGCTCTAGGGAGCCGGGCAATCGGAGCCAGGGACAAGCCAGTGAGTCGTGATATTTTATTCAGAGAAAAGGGGAAGGGATGAGGAGAGCACAGATACTCATGCAGACGTACACTCACAGGTTGCACAGCGCAGAGGTAAGCAGCTCGTACCGGACGTGGGGGTAACAAGACGTACATCCTCACAGCGGGATACAAACACAGGAATGCTGCAAGAGGAGTATAAGCTGACACCAGACGAAGGGGCTTCAGCTTAGCAATGTGTTTATGTCGCAGCCCCGAGTCATCAAGGCTGCTCCTATTTATCCTCATTGGCAGCGCCCCAGCTGATGAAGACTAATTGGCCCCAGCCGTCCATAATGCTGCCAGCTGGGACGCTGCTCAATGGGAAGCAGGGATGAGGGAAAACATGGGCTGAGTGCCGAGACGGCATCTCAACCCATGGTGACAATAGGTGACACTTTTACTCCCGTTTTACCGCTGGCGAACCCGTCTAGGAGGATCACCATCTCAAACGCTCCTCCTTTCGTTAAAAATGATCAGCTGATTAGAGAGTTGTCCCGTTTTGGCCAGGTTGTGTCCCCTATCAGAATGGTCTCTCTGGGTAGTAAATCACCCCTGCTGAAGCATGTTGTATGTCACAGGAGGCAGTGTTTCATGGTGTTGAAAGACAGCTCTGCTGAACTGAACGCGTCTTTTAATTTCAGGATTGACGGCTTTAGCTACTTGGTGTTTGCAACATCTGAAACCATGAAGTGTTTTGCGTGTGGCGCAGAAGGCCATCTTATTAGGTCATGTCCTGAAAAGGCAAACACAAAGAGCACTGGCGGTAAGAAAGGTGACGCCGCTGTTTCTGGTGGTCCGGAGGGTAGCGCTACATGTGGTGCGGCGGATGCCGCTGCGGTGCCTGCTTCTGCTGGGGCGGTCGCGACCGCGACCGCGGCCGCGTCCGCTTCTACTTCTGCGGGGGCGTCCGCATCCGCGTCCGCTTGTGCTGGGGCGGCCGCGGCCGCCTCTGCTGGAGTGGCCGCAGCGGGCGCGGTAGTTGCCCCCCCAAACAGTGATGGTGGGGAATTTCTGTCTGGCGGCAGCTCTGATCATTGTGACGAGCTTGTCGCCCGGGGTAAACAGGTGGAGGGTGTAAGTAAAAGTGCAGTTAAACGAAGGAACGTGAATGAACAGACTTTGCAGGCGGGGGAGGAGCGGTTTGAGGCTGTAGGGGACACACAGAGCAAACACTGCATGACAAACGTTGCAGTTCATGAAGAAATGCAGGAATGTAGTTTTGTTGAAGAGGATCCTTTTAAAGCTGCACAAAAAAGAAAAAGTGCTGAAAACTTGCAGAGCTCTGCTAAATCTAGTAGGGTTGGGAAGTTAGATTTACTAGATGAGAGCGTCTCTGACGAAAGTGGAGCTGAGTCTGAAATGATGCAGACGCAGGAGGAGCAAAGCTCCTATTGTTTTACCAAAATTAGGCAATTTCTCCAGGTGACCAAGGGGAGCAGAGCTGTGAAAGTGGAAAATTACTTTCCAGATCTGGAGTTATTTGTGGCATCAGCTCGCAAGCTGATGAAACTGAATGATGGGAATGAGACTTTTACTGATCAGGAAATTTTTCGTTTAAAGAAACTGGTTTCTGTTCTAGTTTATTTATTTATTTATTTTTGTTATGCTCCTCTGGCTCAGGAAATATTTAACTTATTGTTTATTTTTTATTCATATATGATTTAGAAGAAAAAACTGAAATTTATGACAATCAAGTCTAAAATGCACATGACAAAACTATTTTATAACAACACTGCAAAATTATGAGGTGAAATGGTTCATGTAAAAAAAAGAGATGGTCCTTTTTATGATAATCTAAACTGTAGAATTTACAAAAAATATATAGGCTAAGGACAGAGCTGTGTGGAGGAATCTGATCAGACCTAAATGAAACAGTCATTGTCGCCCACGATAGACTGCTATGATGATATATGGTGAAACAGTATATATTGTTATCGTGATATAAGATGACATATCGTGATATGAATTTTTTGCCATATCGCACAGTCCTGTCTCCACGTTACTTATACGCAACCTCCATAAGCAGATCAAGCATCAAGGTCGCACCTTCACAGAGGGGGCCATTCGAGCTGCTGGAATATGGCTGATAGGTGGCAAAAGATGCATAAGCAGCATTCTTCATTGGTGTGTCATTTGTCGGAAACGGCAAGTCCCAATGGAGAGACAGAAAATATCAGATTTACCCAAGGAGCACCTAAACACTTCACCACCCTTCACATACACTGGTCTCGATGTGTTTGGTCCACGGATTGTAGTTGCAAGATGCACAAGAGGAGGTATAGCCTACAGCAGACGTTGGGCAGTACTTTTTACTTGCTTCAGCACTCGTGCTGTCCACATAAAAGTGATCGATTCTATGGACGCCTCTTCCTTCATTAACTCATTCAGAAGGTTCCTTGCCGTTTGTGGGACTTGCAATCAACTGCACTCAGATTGTGGAACCAATTTCGTTTGTGCCTGCAATGAACTTGAGTTCCGTAAGATGTTGGAGGAATCAAGGGTGCAAAGATATGTCCATAATCAAGGCTGCACTTGGCATTTCAACCCACCACACTCTTCACAAATGGGAGGAATATGGGAGTGGATGGTTGGAGTGGCATGCAGGATCTTGAATTCAATGCTGATGTGCACAGGTGCCATCAGTTTGACTCATGAGGTTCTGTGCACATTAATGGCAGAAGTGATGGCAATTATCAACTCCAGGCCTCTTGTTCCAGTCTCCACAGATGCAGACTCACCTGTGATACTTACCCCAGCCATGCTCTTCACACAAAAGCAGAGTCCACCACCTCAACCTGGGATGATCACAGAGAAGGATCTCTATAAGCAGCAGTAGCGGCAGGTCCAGCGTTTGACAGAGCAGTTCTGGAAACGATGGAAAAAAGAGTACCTGCGTACACTGCAAGTCTGACACAAATGCCAAGAGTCACAGCCTAACATCAAAGCAGGTGACATTGTTCTGCTAAAGGATTCTCAAGCACCCCACAATGACTGGCCTATGGCACTAGTTACAAACATTTTTCCCAGCAAGGATGGAAGAAGCCGTAAAGTGGAGCTCAAGGTGGCCAAACAAGGTTCAAGCAAGAAGTTCTTCAGATATGTAACTGAAGTGGTTCTTCTTGTGAAGACGCAGGACTGAACTTTTTTTTATGTTGTTTGGTTGGTCATATGTGGAATCTTTTCAGATATCAGGCGGGGAATGTTCTGCCTTTGATTGATTTTTCCTGCTGGCCCTTTAAATTTCTAGTGATGTCACTGTGCACATGACCTAAATCAGAAAGTGGTGGTTCAGTTACTGCAAATGAGTAGTGATGTTCGATACCACTGATTTCCTTTCCGATCCGATATTGAGTAAAATTCAGACTGGTATCGGCGATACCGATATCGATATTTTACGCCGACTACACCTAATATGTCTTTTAAATCTAAAAAAAGTAGTGTATTTCAAATCATAGCTTCCTTAAGAATACAAGGCAGAGTAATTTATTTATT
>JAJAQF010000059.1:0-31425 GCA_020510985.1 Pholidichthys leucotaenia | reverse complement strand
TGGGAAAACCTCGTCATGGTGGCGAAATAGGAAGGTTGATAAGAAGTCGATGGACGGGAAAACTTGCTAGGTCGGGAACTTGAGGGGTTGAGAAAAATGGAAACCGATTAAAAATGTTTTGGTCGGGACTTATCGTCTTGTAGTATACCCTTGTCCATGGTGGCGAAATAGGAAGGTAGCCCAAGAAGTCGATGGTCGGGCCTGTAGCGTCTGTGGTAAAACTTGTCATGGAGGCGAAATAGGAAGGTAGACGAAGAAGTCGATGGTCGGGAAATACTTGCTAGGTCGGGAACTTTGAGATGGTTGAGATAAACTGGAAGCCGATTAAAAATGCAGGGTCGGGACTTAGCGTCTGTGGGAAAACCTTGTCATGGTGGCGAAATAGGAAGGTAGACGAAGAAGTCGATGGTCCGGACTTAGCGTCTGTGGTAAAACCTTGTCATGGTGGGGAAATAGGAAGTAGACGAAGAAGTCGATGATCGGGACTTAGCGTCTGTGGTAAAACCTTGTCCTGGTGGCGAAATAGGAAAATAGACGAAGAAGTCGATGGTCGGGACTTAGCGTCTGAGGTAAAACCTTGTCATGGTGGCGAAATAGGAAGGTAGACGAAGAAGTCGATGGTCGGGAAAACTTGCTATGTCGGGAACTTTGAGAGGGTTGAGAAAAATTGGAAACCGATTAAAAATGCATGGTCGGGACTTAGCGTCTTTGGGAAAACCTTGTCCTGGTGGCAACATAGGAAGGTAGACGAAGAAGTCGATGGTCGGGACTTAGCGTCTGTGGTAAAACCTTGTCATGGTGGCAAAATAGGAAGGTGGACCAAGAAGTCGATGGTCGGGACTTAGCGTCTGTGGTAAAACCTTGTCATGGTGGCGAAATAGGCAGGTAGACGAAGAAGTCGATGGTCGGGAAAACTAGCTAGGTCGGGAACTTTGAGAGGGTTGAGAAAAATTTTAAGCCGATTGAAAATGCATGGTCGGGACTTAGCGTCTGTGGGAAAACCTTGTCCTGGTGGCGAAATAGGAAGGTAGACGAAGAAGTCGATGGTCGGGACTTAGCGTCTGTGGTAAAACCTTGTCATGGTGGCGAAATAGGAAGGTAGACCAAGAAGTCGATGGTCGGGACTTAGCGTCTGTGGGAAAACCTTGTCATGGTGTCGAAATAGGAAGTTAGACGAGGAAGTCGATGGTCGGGAATACTTGCTAGGTCGGGAACTTTGAGAGGGTTGAGAAAAATTGGAAACCGATTAAAAATGCATGGTCGGGACTTAGCGTCTTTGGGAAAACCTTGTCCTGGTGGCGAATTAGGCAGGTAGACGAAGAAGTCTATGGTCGGGAAAACTTGCTAGGTCAGGAACTTTGAGAGGGTTGAGAAAAATTGGAAGCCGATTAAAAATGCATGGTCGGGACTTAGTGTCTGTGGGAAAACCTTGTCCTGGTGGCGAAATAGGAAGGTAGACGAAGAAGTCGATGGTCGGGACTTAGCGTCTGTGGTAAAACCTTGTCATGGTGGCGAAATAGGAAGGTAGCCGAAGAAGTCGATGGTCGGGAAAACTAGCTGGGTCCGGAACTTTGAGAGGGTTGAGAAAAATTGGAAGCCGATTGAAAATGCATGGTCGGGACTTAGCGTCTGTGGGAAAACCTTGTCCTGGTGGCGAAATAGGAAGGTAGACGAAGAAGTCGATGGTCGGGACTTAGCGTCTGTGGGAAAACCTCGTCATGGTGGCGAAATAGGAAGGTAGACGAAGAAGTTGATGGTCGGGAATACTTGCTAGGTCGGGAACTTTGAGAGGGTTGAGAAAAATTGGAAACCGATTAAAAATGCCTTGTCGGGACTTAGCGTCTGTGGTAAAACCTTGTCATGGTGGCGAAATAGGAAGGTAGACGAAGAAGTCGATGGTCGGGACTTAGCGTCTGTGGTAAAACCTTGTCATGGTGGCGAAATAGGAAGGTAGACGAAGAAGTCGATGGTCGGGACTTAGCGTCTGTGGTAAAACCTTGTCCTGGTGGCGAAATAGGAAGGTAGACGAAGAAGTCGATGGTCGGGACTTAGCGTCTGTGGTAAAAACTTTTCATGGTGGCGAAATAGGAATGTAGACGAAGAAGTCGATGGTCGGGAAAACTAGCTAGGTCGGGAACTTTGAGAGGGTTGAGAAAAATTTGAAGCCGATTGAAAATGCATGGTCGGGACTTAGCGTCTTTGGGAAAACCTTGTCCTGGTGGCGAAATAGGAAGGTAGACGAAGAAGTCGATGGTCGGGACTTAGCGTCTGTGGTAAAACCTTGTCATGGTGGCAAAATAGTAAGGTAGACCAAGAAGTCGATGGTCGGGACTTAGCATCTGTGGTAAAACCTTGTCATGGTGGCGAAATAGGCAGGTAGACGAAGAAGTCGATGGTCGGGAAAACTAGCTAGGTCGGGAACTTTGAGAGGGTTGAGAAAAATTGGAAGCCGATTAAGATTGCATGGTCGGGACTTAGCGTCTGTGGGAAAACCTTGTCCTGGTGGCGAATAGGAAGGTAGACGAAGAAGTCGATGGTCGGGACTTAGTGTCTGTGGTAAAACCTTGTCCTGGTGGCGAAATAGGAAGGTAGACGAAGAAGTCGATGGTCGGGACTTAGTGTCTGTGGTAAAACCTTGTCATGGTGGCGAAACAGGAAGGTAGAGGAAGAAGTCGATGGTCGGGAAAACTTGCTAGGTCGGGAACTTTGAGAGGGTTGAGAAAAATTGGAAACCGATTAAAAATGCATGGTCGGGACTTAGCGTCTTTGGGAAAACCTTGTCCTGGTGGCGAAATAGGAAGGTAGACGAAGAAGTCGATGGTCGGGAAAACTAGCCAGGTCGGGAACTTTGAGAGGGTTGAGAAAATTGGAAGCCGATTGAAAATGCATGGTCGGGACTTAGCGTCTGTGGGAAAATCTTGTCCTGGTGGCGAAATAGGAAGGTAGACGAAGAAGTCGATGGTCGGGACTTAGCGTCTGTGGTAAAACCTTGTCATGGTGGCGAAATAGGAAGGTCGACCAAGAAGTCGATGGTCGGGACTTAGCGTCTGTGGGAAAACCTTGTCATGGTGGGGAAATAGGAAGGTAGACGAAGAAGTCGATGGTCGGGACTTAGCGTCTGTGGTAAAACCTTGTCCTGGTGGCGAAATAGGAAGATAGACGAAGAAGTCGATGGTCGGGACTTAGCGTCTGTGGTAAAACCTTGTCCTGGTCGCGAAATAGGAAGGTAGACCAAGAAGTCGATGGTCGGGACTTTGCGTCTGTGGAAAAACCTTGTCCTGGTGGCGAAATAGGAAGATAGACGAAGAAGTCGATGGTCGGGACTTAGCGTCTGTGGTAAAACCTTGTCCTTGTCGCGAAATAGGAAGGTAGACCAAGAAGTCGATGGTCGGGACTTAGCGTCTGTGGGAAAACCTTGTCCTGGTGGCGATATAGGAAGGAAGACGTAGAATTCGATGGTCGGGACTTAGCGTCTGTGGTAAAACCTTGTCCTGGTCACGAAATAGGAAGGTAGACCAAGAAGTCGATGGTCGGGACTTTGCGTCTGTGGTAAAACCTTGTCATGGTGGCGAAATAGGAATGTAGATGAAGAAGTCGATGGTCGGGAAAACTTGCTATGTCGGGAACTTTGAGAGGGTTGAGAAAAATTGGAAGCCGATTAAAAATGCATGGTCGGGACTTAGCTTCTGTGGGAAAACCTTGTCTTGTTGGCGAAATAGGAAGGTAGACGAAGAAGTCGATGGTCTGGACTTAGTGTCTGTGGTAAAACCTTGTCCTGGTTGCGAAATAGGAAGGTAGACGAAGAAGTCGATGGTCGGGACTTAGCGTCTGTGGTAAAACCTTGTCATGGTGGGGAAATAGGAAGGTAGACGAAGAAGTCGATGGTCGGGAAAACTTGCTAGGTCAGGAACTTTGAGAGGGTTGAGAAAAATTGGAAGCCGATTAATAATGCATGGTCGGGACTTAGCGTCTGTGGGAAAACCTTGTCCTGGTGGCGAAATAGGAAGGTAGACGAAGAAGTCGATGGTCGGGAAAACTAGCTAGGTCGGGAACTTTGAGAGGGTTGAGAAAAATTGGAAACCGATTAAAAATGCATGGTCGGGACTTAGCGTCTGTGGGAAAACCTTGTCCTGGTGGCGAAATAGGAAGGTAGACGAAGAAGTCGATGGTCGGGACTTAGCGTCTGTGGTAAAACCTTGTCATGGTGGCGAAATAGGAAGGTAGACGAAGAAGTCGATGGTCGGGACTTAGCGTCTGTGGTAAAACCTTGTCATGGTGGCGAAATAGGAAGGTAGACGAAGAAGTCGATGGTCGGGAAAACTTGCTAGGTCGGGAACTTTGAGAGGGTTGAGAAAAATTGGAAACCGATTAAAAATGCATGGTCGGGACTTAGCGTCTTGGGAAAACCTTGTCCTGGTGGCGAAATAGGAAGGTAGACGAAGAAGTCGATGGTCGGGACTTAGCGTCTGTGGTAAAACCTTGTCATGGTGTCGAAATAGGAAGGTAGACGAAGAAGTCGATGGTCGGGAAAACTTGCTAGGTCGGGAACTTTGAGAGGGTTGAGAAAAATTGGAAACCGATTAAAAATGCATGGTTGGGACTTAGCGTCTGTGGTAAAACCTTGTCATGGTGGCGAAATAGGAAGGTAGACGACGAAGTCGATGGTCGGGACTTAGCGTCTGTGGTAAAACCTTGTCATGGTGGGGAAATAGGAAGTAGACGAAGAAGTCGATGATCGGGACTTAGCGTCTGTGGTAAAACCTTGTCCTGGTGGCGAAATAGGAAGATAGACGAAGAAGTCGATGGTCGGGACTTAGCGTCTGTGGTAAAACCTTGTCATGGTGGCGAAATAGGAAGGTAGACGAAGAAGTCGATGGTCGGGAAAACTTGCTATGTCGGGAACTTTGAGAGGGTTGAGAAAAATTGGAAACCGATTAAAAATGCATGGTCGGGACTTAGCGTCTTTGGGAAAACCTTGTCCTGGTGGCAACATAGGAAGGTAGACGAAGAAGTCGATGGTCAGGACTTAGCGTCTGTGGTAAAACCTTGTCATGGTGGCGAAATAGCAGGTAGACGAAGAAGTCGATGGTCGGGAAAACTAGCTAGGTCGGGAACTTTGAGAGGGTTGAGAAAAATTTTAAGCCGATTGAAAATGCATGGTCGGGACTTAGCGTCTGTGGGAAAACCTTGTCCTGGTGGCGAAAAAGGAAGGTAGACGAAGAAGTCGATGGTCGGGACTTAGCGTCTGTGGTAAAACCTTGTCATGGTGGCGAAATAGGAAGGTAGACCAAGAAGTCGATGGTCGGGACTTAGCGTCTGTGGGAAAACCTTGTCATGGTGTCGAAATCGGAAGTTAGACGAGGAAGTCGATGGTCGGGAATACTTGCTAGGTCGGGAACTTTGAGAGGGTTGAGAAAAATTGGAAACCGATTAAAAATGCATGGTCGGGACTTAGCGTCTTTGGGAAAACCTTGTCCTGGTGGCGAATTAGGCAGGTAGACGAAGAAGTCTATGGTCGGGAAAACTTTCTAGGTCAGGAACTTTGAGAGGGTTGAGAAAAATTGGAAGCCGATTAAAAATGCATGGTCGGGACTTAGTGTCTGTGGGAAAAACTTGTCCTGGTGGCGAAATAGGAAGGTAGACGAAGAAGTCGATGGTCGGGTTTTAGCGTCTGTGGTAAAACCTTGTCATGGTGGCGAAATAGGAAGGTAGCCGAAGAAGTCGATGGTCGGGAAAACTAGCTGGGTCCGGAACTTTGAGAGGGTTGAGAAAAATTGGAAGCCGATTGAAAATGCATGGTCGGGACTTAGCGTCTGTGGGAAAACCTTGTCCTGGTGGCGAAATAGGAAGGTAGACGAAGAAGTCGATGGTCGGGACTTAGCGTCTGTGGGAAAACCTCGTCATGGTGGCGAAATAGGAAGGTAGACCAAGAAGTCGATGGTCGGGACTTTGCGTCTGTGGTAAAACCTTGTCATGGTGGCGAAATAGGAAGGTAGATGAAGAAGTCGATGGTCGGGAAAACTTGCTATGTCGGGAACTTTGAGAGGGTTGAGAAAAATTGGAAGCCGATTAAAAATGCATGGTCGGGACTTAGCTTCTGTGGGAAAACCTTGTCTTGTTGGCGAAATAGGAAGGTAGACGAAGAAGTCGATGGTCTGGACTTAGTGTCTGTGGTTAAACCTTGTCCTGGTTGCGAAATAGGAAGGTAGACGAAGAAGTCGATGGTCGGGACTTAGCGTCTGTGGTAAAACCTTGTCATGGTGGGGAAATAGGAAGGTAGACGAAGAAGTCGATGGTCGGGAAAACTTGCTAGGTCAGGAACTTTGAGAGGGTTGAGAAAAATTGGAAGCCGATTAATAATGCATGGTCGGGACTTAGCGTCTTGGGAAAACCTTGTCCTGGTGGCGAAATAGGAAGGTAGACGAAGAAGTCGATGGTCGGGACTTAGCGTCTGTGGTAAAACCTTGTCATGGTGGCGAAATAGGAAGGTAGACGAAGAAGTCGATGGTCGGGAAAACTTGCTAGGTCGGGAACTTTGAGAGGGTTGAGAAAAATTGGAAACCGATTAAAAATGCATGGTCGGGACTTAGCGTCTGTGGTAAAACCTTGTCATGGTGGCGAAATAGGAAGGTAGACGACGAAGTCGATGGTCGGGACTTAGCGTCTGTGGTAAAACCTTGTCATGGTGGGGAAATAGGAAGGTAGACGAAGAAGTCGATGATCGGGACTTAGCGTCTGTGGTAAAACCTTGTCCTGGTGGCGAAATAGGAAGATAGACGAAGAAGTCGATGGTCGGGACTTAGCGTCTGTGGTAAAACCTTGTCATGGTGGCGAAATAGGAAGGTAGACGAAGAAGTCGATGGTCGGGAAAACTTGCTAGGTCGGGAACTTTGAGAGGGTTGAGAAAAATTGGAAACCGATTAAAAATGCATGGTCGGGACTTAGCGTCTGTGGTAAAACCTTGTCATGGTGGCGAAATAGGAAGGTAGACGACGAAGTCGATGGTCGGGACTTAGCGTCTGTGGTAAAACCTTGTCATGGTGGGGAAATAGGAAGTAGACGAAGAAGTCGATGATCGGGACTTAGCGTCTGTGGTAAAACCTTGTCCTGGTGGCGAAATAGGAAGATAGACGAAGAAGTCGATGGTCGGGACTTAGCGTCTGTGGTAAAACCTTGTCATGGTGGCGAAATAGGAAGGTAGACGAAGAAGTCGATGGTCGGGAAAACTTGCTATGTCGGGAACTTTGAGAGGGTTGAGAAAAATTGGAAACCGATTAAAAATGCATGGTCGGGACTTAGCGTCTTTGGGAAAACCTTGTCCTGGTGGCAACATAGGAAGGTAGACGAAGAAGTCGATGGTCAGGACTTAGCGTCTGTGGTAAAACCTTGTCATGGTGGCGAAATAGCAGGTAGACGAAGAAGTCGATGGTCGGGAAAACTAGCTAGGTCGGGAACTTTGAGAGGGTTGAGAAAAATTTTAAGCCGATTGAAAATGCATGGTCGGGACTTAGCGTCTGTGGGAAAACCTTGTCCTGGTGGCGAAAAAGGAAGGTAGACGAAGAAGTCGATGGTCGGGACTTAGCGTCTGTGGTAAAACCTTGTCATGGTGGCGAAATAGGAAGGTAGACCAAGAAGTCGATGGTCGGGACTTAGCGTCTGTGGGAAAACCTTGTCATGGTGTCGAAATAGGAAGTTAGACGAGGAAGTCGATGGTCGGGAATACTTGCTAGGTCGGGAACTTTGAGAGGGTTGAGAAAAATTGGAAACCGATTAAAAATGCATGGTCGGGACTTAGCGTCTTTGGGAAAACCTTGTCCTGGTGGCGAATTAGGCAGGTAGACGAAGAAGTCTATGGTCGGGAAAACTTTCTAGGTCAGGAACTTTGAGAGGGTTGAGAAAAATTGGAAGCCGATTAAAAATGCATGGTCGGGACTTAGTGTCTGTGGGAAAAACTTGTCCTGGTGGCGAAATAGGAAGGTAGACGAAGAAGTCGATGGTCGGGACTTAGCGTCTGTGGTAAAACCTTGTCATGGTGGCGAAATAGGAAGGTAGCCGAAGAAGTCGATGGTCGGGAAAACTAGCTGGGTCCGGAACTTTGAGAGGGTTGAGAAAAATTGGAAGCCGATTGAAAATGCATGGTCGGGACTTAGCGTCTGTGGGAAAACCTTGTCCTGGTGGCGAAATAGGAAGGTAGACGAAGAAGTCGATGGTCGGGACTTAGCGTCTGTGGGAAAACCTCGTCATGGTGGCGAAATAGGAAGGTAGACGAAGAAGTTGATGGTCGGGAATACTTGCTAGGTCGGGAACTTTGAGAGGGTTGAGAAAAATTGGAAACCGATTAAAAATGCCTTGTCGGGACTTAGCGTCTGTGGTAAAACCTTGTCATGGTGGCGAAATAGGAAGGTAGACGAAGAAGTCGCTGGTCGGGACTTAGCGTCTGTGGTAAAACCTTGTCCTGGTGGCGAAATAGGAAGGTAGACGAAGAAGTCGATGGTCGGGACTTAGCGTCTGTGGTAAAACCTTGTCCTGGTGGCGAAATAGGAAGGTAGACGAAGAAGTCGATGGTCGGGACTTAGCGTCTGTGGTAAAAACTTTTCATGGTGGCGAAATAGGAATGTAGACGAAGAAGTCGATGGTCGGGAAAACTTGCTAGGTCGGGAACTTTGAGAGGGTTGAGAAAAATTTGAAGCCGATTGAAAATGCATGGTCGGGACTTAGCGTCTTTGGGAAAACCTTGTCCTGGTGGCGAAATAGGAAGGTAGACGAAGAAGTCGATGGTCGGGACTTAGCGTCTGTGGTAAAACCTTGTCATGGTGGCAAAATAGTAAGGTAGACCAAGAAGTCGATGGTCGGGACTTAGCATCTGTGGTAAAACCTTGTCATGGTGGCGAAATAGGCAGGTAGACGAAGAAGTCGATGGTCGGGAAAACTAGCAAGGTCGGGAACTTTGAGAGGGTTGAGAAAAATTGGAAGCCGATTAAGATTGCATGGTCGGGACTTAGCGTCTGTGGGAAAACCTTGTCCTGGTGGCGAATAGGAAGGTAGACGAAGAAGTCGATGGTCGGGACTTAGTGTCTGTGGTAAAACCTTGTCCTGGTGGCGAAATAGGAAGGTAGACGAAGAAGTCGATGGTCGGGACTTAGCGTCTGTGGTAAAACCTTGTCATGGTGGCGAAACAGGAAGGTAGAGGAAGAAGTCGATGGTCGGGAAAACTTGCTAGGTCGGGAACTTTGAGAGGGTTGAGAAAAATTGGAAACCGATTAAAAATGCATGGTCGGGACTTAGCGTCTTTGGGAAAACCTTGTCCTGGTGGCGAAATAGGAAGGTAGACGAAGAAGTCGATGGTCGGGACTTAGCGTCTGTGGTAAAACCTTGTCATCGTGGCGAAATAGGAAGGTAAACGAAGAAGTCGATGGTCGGGAAAACTAGCCAGGTCGGGAACTTTGAGAGGGTTGAGAAAAATTGGAAGCCGATTGAAAATGCATGGTCGGGACTTAGCGTCGGTGGGAAAATCTTGTCCTGGTGGCGAAATAGGAAGGTAGACGAAGAAGTCGATGGTCGGGACTTAGCGTCTGTGGTAAAACCTTGTCATGGTGGCGAAATAGGAAGGTCGACCAAGAAGTCGATGGTCGGGACTTAGCGTCTGTGGGAAAACCTTGTCATGGTGGGGAAATAGGAAGGTAGACGAAGAAGTCGATGGTCGGGACTTAGCGTCTGTGGTAAAACCTTGTCCTGGTGGCGAAATAGGAAGATAGACGAAGAAGTCGATGGTCGGGACTTAGCGTCTGTGGTAAAACCTTGTCCTGGTCGCGAAATAGGAAGGTAGACCAAGAAGTCGATGGTCGGGACTTTGCGTCTGTGGTAAAACCTTGTCCTGGTGGCGAAATAGGAAGATAGACGAAGAAGTCGATGGTCGGGACTTAGCGTCTGTGGTAAAACCTTGTCCTGGTCGCGAAATAGGAAGGTAGACCAAGAAGTCGATGGTCGGGACTTAGCGTCTGTGGGAAAACCTTGTCCTGGTGGCGATATAGGAAGGTAGACGTAGAATTCGATGGTCGGGACTTAGCGTCTGTGGTAAAACCTTGTCCTGGTCACGAAATAGGAAGGTAGACCAAGAAGTCGATGGTCGGGACTTTGCGTCTGTGGTAAAACCTTGTCATGGTGGCGAAATAGGAAGGTAGACGAAGAAGTCGATGGTCGGGAAAACTTGCTATGTCGGGAACTTTGAGAGGGTTGAGAAAAATTGGAAGCCGATTAAAAATGCATGGTCGGGACTTAGCTTCTGTGGGAAAACCTTGTCTGGTGGCGAAATAGGAAGGTAGACGAAGAAGTCGATGGTCTGGACTTAGTGTCTGTGGTAAAACCTTGTCCTGGTTGCGAAATAGGAAGGTAGACGAAGAAGTCGATGGTCGGGACTTAGCGTCTGTGGTAAAACCTTGTCATGGTGGGGAAATAGGAAGGTAGACGAAGAAGTCGATGGTCGGGAAAACTTGCTAGGTCGGGAACTTTGAGAGGGTTGAGAAAAATTGGAAACCGATTAAAAATGCATGGTCGGGACTTAGCGTCTGTGGGAAAACCTTGTCCTGGTGGCGAAATAGGAAGGTAGACGAAGAAGTCGATGGTCGGGACTTAGCGTCTGTGGTAAAACCTTGTCATGGTGGAGAAATAGGAAGGTAGACGAAGAAGTCGATGGTCGGGACTTAGCGTCTGTGGTAAAACCTTGTCCTGGTGGCGAAATAGGAAGGTAGACGAAGAAGTCGATGGTCGGGACTTAGCGTCTGTGGTAAAACCTTGTCCTGGTGGCGAAATAGGAAGGTAGACGAAGAAGTCGATGGTCGGGAAAACTTGCTAGGTCGGGAACTTTGAGAGGGTTGAGAAAAATTGGAAACCGATTAAAAATGCATGGTCGGGACTTAGCGTCTGTGGGAAAACCTTGTCCTGGTGGCGAAATAGGAAGGTAGACGAAGAAGTCGATGGTCGGGACTTAGCGTCTGTGGTAAAACCTTGTCATCGTGGCGAAATAGGAAGGTAACGAAGAAGTCGATGGTCGGGAAAACTAGCCAGGTCGGGAACTTTGAGAGGGTTGAGAAAAATTGGAAGCCGATTGAAAATGCATGGTCGGGACTTAGCGTCGGTGGGAAAATCTTGTCCTGGTGGCGAAATAGGAAGGTAGACGAAGAAGTCGATGGTCGGGACTTAGCGTCTGTGGTAAAACCTTGTCATGGTGGCGAAATAGGAAGGTAGACCAAGAAGTCGATGGTCGGGACTTAGCGTCTGTGGGAAAACCTTGTCATGGTGGCGAAATAGGAAGGTAGACGAAGAAGTCGATGGTCGGGACTTAGCGTCTGTGGTAAAACCTTGTCATGGTGGGGAAATAGGAAGGTAGACCAAGAAGTCGATGATCGGGACTTAGCGTCTGTGGTAAAACCTTGTCCTGGTGGCGAAATAGGAAGATAGACGAAGAAGTCGATGGTCGGGACTTAGCGTCTGTGGTAAAACCTTGTCATGGTGGCGAAATAGGAAGGTAGACGAAGAAGTCGATGGTCGGGAAAACTTGCTATGTCGGGAACTTTGAGAGGGTTGAGAAAAATTGGAAACCGATTAAAAATGCATGGTCGGGACTTAGCGTCTGTGGGAAAACCTTGTCCTGGTGGCGAAATAGGAAGGTAGACGAAGAAGTCGATGGTCGGGACTTAGCGTCTGTGGTAAAACCTTGTCATGGTGGCGAAATAGGAAGGTAGACGAAGAAGTCGATGGTCGGGACTTAGCGTCTGTGGTAAAACCTTGTCATGGTGGCGAAATAGGAAGGTAGACGAAGAAGTCGATGGTCGGGAAAACTTGCTAGGTCGGGAACTTTGAGAGGGTTGAGAAAAATTGGAAGCCGATTAATAATGCATGGTCGGGACTTAGCGTCTGTGGGAAAACCTTGTCCTGGTGGCGAAATAGGAAGGTAGACGAAGAAGTCGATGGTCGGGACTTAGCGTCTGTGGTAAAACCTTGTCATGGTGGCGAAATAGGAAGGTAGACGAAGAAGTCGATGGTCGGGAAAACTTGCTAGGTCGGGAACTTTGAGAGGGTTGAGAAAAATTGGAAACCGATTAAAAATGCATGGTCGGGACTTAGCGTCTGTGGTAAAACCTTGTCATGGTGGCGAAATAGGAAGGTAGACGAAGAAGTCGATGGTCGGGACTTAGCGTCTGTGGTAAAACCTTGTCATGGTGGGGAAATAGGAAGGTAGACGAAGAAGTCGATGATCGGGACTTAGCGTCTGTGGTAAAACCTTGTCCTGGTGGCGAAATAGGAAGGTAGACGAAGAAGTCGATGGTCGGGACTTAGCGTCTGTGGTAAAACCTTGTCATGGTGGCGAAATAGGAAGGTAGACGAAGAAGTCGATGGTCGGGAAAACTTGCTAGGTCGGGAACTTTGAGAGGGTTGAGAAAAATTGGAAACCGATTAAAAATGCATGGTCGGGACTTAGCGTCTGTGGGAAAACCTTGTCCTGGTGGCGAACATAGGAAGGTAGACGAAGAAGTCGATGGTGAGGGACTTAGCGTCTGTGGTAAAACCTTGTCATGGTGGCGAAATAGGCAGGTAGACGAAGAAGTCGATGGTCGGGAAAACTAGCTAGGTCGGGAACTTTGAGAGGGTTGAGAAAAATTTGAAGCCGATTGAAAATGCATGGTCGGGACTTAGCGTCTGTGGGAAAACCTTGTCCTGGTGGCGAAATAGGAAGGTAGACGAAGAAGTCGATGGTCGGGACTTAGCGTCTGTGGTAAAACCTTGTCATGGTGGCGAAATAGGAAGGTAGACCAAGAAGTCGATGGTCGGGACTTAGCGTCTGTGGGAAAACCTTGTCATGGTGGCGAAATAGGAAGGTAGACGAAGAAGTCGATGGTCGGGAATACTTGCTAGGTCGGGAACTTTGAGAGGGTTGAGAAAAATTGGAAACCGATTAAAAATGCATGGTCGGGACTTAGCGTCTTTGGGAAAACCTTGTCCTGGTGGCGAATTAGGCAGGTAGACGAAGAAGTCGATGGTCGGGAAAACTTGCTAGGTCAGGAACTTTGAGAGGGTTGAGAAAAATTGGAAGCCGATTAAAAATGCATGGTCGGGACTTAGTGTCTGTGGGAAAACCTTGTCCTGGTGGCGAAATAGGAAGGTAGACGAAGAAGTCGATGGTCGGGACTTAGCGTCTGTGGTAAAACCTTGTCATGGTGGCGAAATAGGAAGGTAGCCGAAGAAGTCGATGGTCGGGAAAACTAGCTAGGTCGGAACTTTGAGAGGGTTGAGAAAAATTGGAAGCCGATTGAAAATGCATGGTCGGGACTTAGCGTCTGTGGGAAAACCTTGTCCTGGTGGCGAAATAGGAAGGTAGACGAAGAAGTCGATGGTCGGGACTTAGCGTCTGTGGTAAAACCTCGTCATGGTGGCGAAATAGGAAGGTAGACCAAGAAGTCGATGGTCGGGACTTTGCGTCTGTGGTAAAACCTTGTCATGGTGGCGAAATAGGAAGGTAGACGAAGAAGTCGATGGTCGGGAAAACTTGCTAGGTCGGGAACTTTGAGAGGGTTGAGAAAAATTGGAAGCCGATTAAAAATGCATGGTCGGGACTTAGCGTCTGTGGGAAAACCTTGTCCTGGTGGCGAAATAGGAAGGTAGACGAAGAAGTCGATGGTCGGGACTTAGTGTCTGTGGTAAAACCTTGTCCTGGTGGCGAAATAGGAAGGTAGACGAAGAAGTCGATGGTCGGGACTTAGCGTCTGTGGTAAAACCTTGTCATGGTGGCGAAATAGGAAGGTAGACGAAGAAGTCGATGGTCGGGAAAACTTGCTAGGTCAGGAACTTTGAGAGGGTTGAGAAAAATTGGAAACCGATTAATAATGCATGGTCGGGACTTAGCGTCTTGGGAAAACCTTGTCCTGGTGGCGAAATAGGAAGGTAGACGAAGAAGTCGATGGTCGGGACTTAGCGTCTGTGGTAAAACCTTGTCATGGTGGCGAAATAGGAAGGTAGACGAAGAAGTCGATGGTCGGGAAAACTTGCTAGGTCGGGAACTTTGAGAGGGTTGAGAAAAATTGGAAACCGATTAAAAATGCATGGTCGGGACTTAGCGTCTGTGGGAAAACCTTGTCATGGTGGCGAAATAGGAAGGTAGACGAAGAAGTCGATGGTCGGGACTTAGCGTCTGTGGTAAAACCTTGTCATGGTGGGGAAATAGGAAGGTAGACGAAGAAGTCGATGGTCGGGACTTAGCGTCTGTGGTAAAACCTTGTCCTGGTGGCGAAATAGGAAGATAGACGAAGAAGTCGATGGTCGGGACTTAGCGTCTGTGGTAAAACCTTGTCATGGTGGCGAAATAGGAAGGTAGACGAAGAAGTCGATGGTCGGGAAAACTTGCTAGGTCGGGAACTTTGAGAGGGTTGAGAAAAATTGGAAACCGATTAAAAATGCATGGTCGGGACTTAGCGTCTGTGGGAAAACCTTGTCATGGTGGCGAAATAGGAAGGTAGACGAAGAAGTCGATGGTCGGGACTTAGCGTCTGTGGTAAAACCTTGTCATGGTGGCGAAATAGGAAGGTAGACGAAGAAGTCGATGGTCGGGACTTAGCGTCTGTGGTAAAACCTTGTCCTGGTGGCGAAATAGGAAGGTAGACGAAGAAGTCGATGGTCGGGACTTAGCGTCTGTGGTAAAACCTTGTCATGGTGGCGAAATAGGAAGGTAGACGAAGAAGTCGATGGTCGGGAAAACTTGCTAGGTCGGGAACTTTGAGAGGGTTGAGAAAAATTGGAAACCGATTAAAAATGCATGGTCGGGACTTAGCGTCTGTGGGAAAACCTTGTCCTGGTGGCGAAATAGGAAGGTAGACGAAGAAGTCGATGGTCGGGACTTAGCGTCTGTGGTAAAACCTTGTCATGGTGGCGAAATAGGAAGGTAGACGAAGAAGTCGATGGTCGGGAAAACTAGCTAGGTCGGGAACTTTGAGAGGGTTGAGAAAAATTTTAAGCCGATTGAAAATGCATGGTCGGGACTTAGCGTCTGTGGGAAAACCTTGTCCTGGTGGCGAAATAGGAAGGTAGACGAAGAAGTCGATGGTCGGGACTTAGCGTCTGTGGTAAAACCTTGTCATGGTGGCGAAATAGGAAGGTAGACCAAGAAGTCGATGGTCGGGACTTAGCGTCTGTGGGAAAACCTTGTCATGGTGTCGAAATAGGAAGTTAGACGAGGAAGTCGATGGTCGGGAATACTTGCTAGGTCGGGAACTTTGAGAGGGTTGAGAAAAATTGGAAACCGATTAAAAATGCATGGTCGGGACTTAGCGTCTTTGGGAAAACCTTGTCCTGGTGGCGAATTAGGCAGGTAGACGAAGAAGTCTATGGTCGGGAAAACTTGCTAGGTCAGGAACTTTGAGAGGGTTGAGAAAAATTGGAAGCCGATTAAAAATGCATGGTCGGGACTTAGTGTCTGTGGGAAAAACTTGTCCTGGTGGCGAAATAGGAAGGTAGACGAAGAAGTCGATGGTCGGGACTTAGCGTCTGTGGTAAAACCTTGTCATGGTGGCGAAATAGGAAGGTAGCCGAAGAAGTCGATGGTCGGGAAAACTAGCTAGGTCCGGAACTTTGAGAGGGTTGAGAAAAATTGGAAGCCGATTGAAAATGCATGGTCGGGACTTAGCGTCTGTGGGAAAACCTTGTCCTGGTGGCGAAATAGGAAGGTAGACGAAGAAGTCGATGGTCGGGACTTAGCGTCTGTGGTAAAACCTTGTCATGGTGGCGAAATAGGAAGGTAGACGAAGAAGTCGATGGTCGGGAATACTTGCTAGGTCGGGAACTTTGAGAGGGTTGAGAAAAATTGGAAACCGATTAAAAATGCCTTGTCGGGACTTAGCGTCTGTGGTAAAACCTTGTCATGGTGGCGAAATAGGAAGGTAGACGAAGAAGTCGATGGTCGGGACTTAGCGTCTGTGGTAAAACCTTGTCCTGGTGGCGAAATAGGAAGGTAGACGAAGAAGTCGATGGTCGGGACTTAGCGTCTGTGGTAAAACCTTGTCCTGGTGGCGAAATAGGAAGGTAGACGAAGAAGTCGATGGTCGGGACTTAGCGTCTGTGGTAAAAACTTTTCATGGTGGCGAAATAGGAATGTAGACGAAGAAGTCGATGGTCGGGAAAACTTGCTAGGTCGGGAACTTTGAGAGGGTTGAGAAAAATTTGAAGCCGATTGAAAATGCATGGTCGGGACTTAGCGTCTTTGGGAAAACCTTGTCCTGGTGGCGAAATAGGAAGGTAGACGAAGAAGTCGATGGTCGGGACTTAGCGTCTGTGGTAAAACCTTGTCATGGTGGCAAAATAGTAAGGTAGACCAAGAAGTCGATGGTCGGGACTTAGCATCTGTGGTAAAACCTTGTCATGGTGGCGAAATAGGCAGGTAGACGAAGAAGTCGATGGTCGGGAAAACTAGCTAGGTCGGGAACTTTGAGAGGGTTGAGAAAAATTGGAAGCCGATTAAGATTGCATGGTCGGGACTTAGCGTCTGTGGGAAAACCTTGTCCTGGTGGCGAATAGGAAGGTAGACGAAGAAGTCGATGGTCGGGACTTAGTGTCTGTGGTAAAACCTTGTCCTGGTGGCGAAATAGGAAGGTAGACGAAGAAGTCGATGGTCGGGACTTAGCGTCTGTGGTAAAACCTTGTCATGGTGGCGAAACAGGAAGGTAGACGAAGAAGTCGATGGTCGG
The DNA here is from genome assembly GCA_020510985.1 of Pholidichthys leucotaenia. NCBI lineage: Eukaryota > Metazoa > Chordata > Actinopteri > Cichliformes > Pholidichthyidae > Pholidichthys > Pholidichthys leucotaenia. Next base: position 14,695 of record JAJAQF010000059.1, on the reverse strand, counting down.
GAAAACTTGCTAGGTCGGGAACTTTGAGAGGGTTGAGAAAAATTGGAAACCGATTAAAAATGCATGGTCGGGACTTAGCGTCTTTGGGAAAACCTTGTCCTGGTGGCGAAATAGGAAGGTAGACGAAGAAGTCGATGGTCGGGACTTAGCGTCTGTGGTAAAACCTTGTCATCGTGGCGAAATAGGAAGGTAAACGAAGAAGTCGATGGTCGGGAAAACTAGCCAGGTCGGGAACTTTGAGAGGGTTGAGAAAAATTGGAAGCCGATTGAAAATGCATGGTCGGGACTTAGCGTCGGTGGGAAAATCTTGTCCTGGTGGCGAAATAGGAAGGTAGACGAAGAAGTCGATGGTCGGGACTTAGCGTCTGTGGTAAAACCTTGTCATGGTGGCGAAATAGGAAGGTCGACCAAGAAGTCGATGGTCGGGACTTAGCGTCTGTGGGAAAACCTTGTCATGGTGGCGAAATAGGAAGGTAGACGAAGAAGTCGATGGTCGGGACTTAGCGTCTGTGGTAAAACCTTGTCCTGGTGGCGAAATAGGAAGGTAGACGAAGAAGTCGATGGTCGGGACTTAGCGTCTGTGGTAAAACCTTGTCCTGGTCGCGAAATAGGAAGGTAGACGAAGAAGTCGATGGTCGGGACTTAGCGTCTGTGGTAAAACCTTGTCCTGGTGGCGAAATAGGAAGATAGACGAAGAAGTCGATGGTCGGGACTTAGCGTCTGTGGTAAAACCTTGTCCTGGTCGCGAAATAGGAAGGTAGACCAAGAAGTCGATGGTCGGGACTTAGCGTCTGTGGGAAAACCTTGTCCTGGTGGCGATATAGGAAGGTAGACGTAGAATTCGATGGTCGGGACTTAGCGTCTGTGGTAAAACCTTGTCCGGTCACGAAATAGGAAGGTAGACCAAGAAGTCGATGGTCGGGACTTTGCGTCTGTGGTAAAACCTTGTCATGGTGGCGAAATAGGAAGGTAGATGAAGAAGTCGATGGTCGGGAAAACTTGCTATGTCGGGAACTTTGAGAGGGTTGAGAAAAATTGGAAGCCGATTAAAAATGCATGGTCGGGACTTAGCTTCTGTGGGAAAACCTTGTCTTGTTGGCGAAATAGGAAGGTAGACGAAGAAGTCGATGGTCTGGACTTAGTGTCTGTGGTAAAACCTTGTCCTGGTTGCGAAATAGGAAGGTAGACGAAGAAGTCGATGGTCGGGACTTAGCGTCTGTGGTAAAACCTTGTCATGGTGGGGAAATAGGAAGGTAGACGAAGAAGTCGATGGTCGGGAAAACTTGCTAGGTCAGGAACTTTGAGAGGGTTGAGAAAAATTGGAAGCCGATTAATAATGCATGGTCGGGACTTAGCGTCTTGGGAAAACCTTGTCCTGGTGGCGAAATAGGAAGGTAGACGAAGAAGTCGATGGTCGGGAAAACTAGCTAGGTCGGGAACTTTGAGAGGGTTGAGAAAAATTGGAAGCCGATTAAGATTGCATGGTCGGGACTTAGCGTCTGTGGGAAAACCTTGTCCTGGTGGCGAATAGGAAGGTAGACGAAGAAGTCGATGGTCGGGACTTAGTGTCTGTGGTAAAACCTTGTCCTGGTGGGAAAATAGGAAGGTAGACGAAGAAGTCGATGGTCGGGACTTAGCGTCTGTGGTAAAACCTTGTCATGGTGGCGAAACAGGAAGGTAGACGAAGAAGTCGATGGTCGGGAAAACTTGCTAGGTCGGGAACTTTGAGAGGGTTGAGAAAAATTGGAAACCGATTAAAAATGCATGGTCGGGACTTAGCGTCTTGGGAAAACCTTGTCCTGGTGGCGAAATAGGAAGGTAGACGAAGAAGTCGATGGTCGGGACTTAGCGTCTGTGGTAAAACCTTGTCATGGTGGCGAAATAGGAAGGTAGACGAAGAAGTCGATGGTCGGGAAAACTTGCTAGGTCGGGAACTTTGAGAGGGTTGAGAAAAATTGGAAACCGATTAAAAATGCATGGTCGGGACTTAGCGTCTGTGGTAAAACCTTGTCATGGTGGCGAAATAGGAAGGTAGACGAAGAAGTCGATGGTCGGGACTTAGCGTCTGTGGTAAAACCTTGTCATGGTGGCGAAATAGGAAGGTAGACGAAGAAGTCGATGGTCGGGACTTAGCGTCTGTGGTAAAACCTTGTCCTGGTGGCGAAATAGGAAGGTAGACGAAGAAGTCGATGGTCGGGACTTAGCGTCTGTGGTAAAACCTTGTCATGGTGGCGAAATAGGAAGGTAGACGAAGAAGTCGATGGTCGGGAAAACTTGCTAGGTCGGGAACTTTGAGAGGGTTGAGAAAAATTGGAAACCGATTAAAAATGCATGGTCGGGACTTAGCGTCTTTGGGAAAACCTTGTCCTGGTGGCGAAATAGGAAGGTAGACGAAGAAGTCGATGGTCGGGACTTAGCGTCTGTGGTAAAACCTTGTCATGGTGGCGAAATAGGAAGGTAGACGAAGAAGTCGATGGTCGGGAAAACTAGCTAGGTCGGGAACTTTGAGAGGGTTGAGAAAAATTGGAAGCCGATTGAAAATGCATGGTCGGGACTTAGCGTCTGTGGGAAAACCTTGTCCTGGTGGCGAAATAGGAAGGTAGACGAAGAAGTCGATGGTCGGGACTTAGCGTCTGTGGTAAAACCTTGTCATGGTGGCGAAATAGGAAGGTAGACCAAGAAGTCGATGGTCGGGACTTAGCGTCTGTGGGAAAACCTTGTCATGGTGGCGAAATAGGAAGTTAGACGAGGAAGTCGATGGTCGGGAATACTTGCTAGGTCGGGAACTTTGAGAGGGTTGAGAAAAATTGGAAACCGATTAAAAATGCATGGTCGGGACTTAGCGTCTTTGGGAAAACCTTGTCCTGGTGGCGAATTAGGCAGGTAGACGAAGAAGTCTATGGTCGGGAAAACTTTCTAGGTCAGGAACTTTGAGAGGGTTGAGAAAAATTGGAAGCCGATTAAAAATGCATGGTCGGGACTTAGTGTCTGTGGGAAAAACTTGTCCTGGTGGCGAAATAGGAAGGTAGACGAAGAAGTCGATGGTCGGGACTTAGCGTCTGTGGTAAAACCTTGTCATGGTGGCGAAATAGGAAGGTAGCCGAAGAAGTCGATGGTCGGGAAAACTAGCTGGGTCCGGAACTTTGAGAGGGTTGAGAAAAATTGGAAGCCGATTGAAAATGCATGGTCGGGACTTAGCGTCTGTGGGAAAACCTTGTCCTGGTGGCGAAATAGGAAGGTAGACGTAGAAGTCGATGGTCGGGACTTAGCGTCTGTGGTAAAACCTTGTCCTGGTGGCGAAATAGGAAGGTAGACCAAGAAGTCGATGGTCGGGACTTTGCGTCTGTGGTAAAACCTTGTCATGGTGGCGAAATAGGAAGGTAGATGAAGAAGTCGATGGTCGGGAAAACTTGCTATGTCGGGAACTTTGAGAGGGTTGAGAAAAATTGGAAGCCGATTAAAAATGCATGGTCGGGACTTAGCTTCTGTGGGAAAACCTTGTCTTGTTGGCGAAATAGGAAGGTAGACGAAGAAGTCGATGGTCTGGACTTAGTGTCTGTGGTAAAACCTTGTCCTGGTTGCGAAATAGGAAGGTAGACGAAGAAGTCGATGGTCGGGACTTAGCGTCTGTGGTAAAACCTTGTCATGGTGGGGAAATAGGAAGGTAGACGAAGAAGTCGATGGTCGGGAAAACTTGCTAGGTCAGGAACTTTGAGAGGGTTGAGAAAAATTGGAAGCCGATTAATAATGCATGGTCGGGACTTAGCGTCTTGGGAAAACCTTGTCCTGGTGGCGAAATAGGAAGGTAGACGAAGAAGTCGATGGTCGGGACTTAGCGTCTGTGGTAAAACCTTGTCATGGTGTCGAAATAGGAAGGTAGACGAAGAAGTCGATGGTCGGGAAAACTTGCTAGGTCGGGAACTTTGAGAGGGTTGAGAAAAATTGGAAACCGATTAAAAATGCATGGTCGGGACTTAGCGTCTGTGGTAAAACCTTGTCATGGTGGCGAAATAGGAAGGTAGACGACGAAGTCGATGGTCGGGACTTAGCGTCTGTGGTAAAACCTTGTCATGGTGGGGAAATAGGAAGTAGACGAAGAAGTCGATGGTCGGGACTTAGCGTCTGTGGTAAAACCTTGTCCTGGTGGCGAAATAGGAAGGTAGACGAAGAAGTCGATGGTCGGGACTTAGCGTCTGTGGTAAAACCTTGTCATGGTGGCGAAATAGGAAGGTAGACGAAGAAGTCGATGGTCGGGAAAACTTGCTAGGTCGGGAACTTTGAGAGGGTTGAGAAAAATTGGAAACCGATTAAAAATGCATGGTCGGGACTTAGCGTCTGTGGTAAAACCTTGTCATGGTGGCGAAATAGGAAGGTAGACGACGAAGTCGATGGTCGGGACTTAGCGTCTGTGGTAAAACCTTGTCATGGTGGGGAAATAGGAAGTAGACGAAGAAGTCGATGATCGGGACTTAGCGTCTGTGGTAAAACCTTGTCCTGGTGGCGAAATAGGAAGATAGACGAAGAAGTCGATGGTCGGGACTTAGCGTCTGTGGTAAAACCTTGTCATGGTGGCGAAATAGGAAGGTAGACGAAGAAGTCGATGGTCGGGAAAACTTGCTATGTCGGGAACTTTGAGAGGGTTGAGAAAAATTGGAAACCGATTAAAAATGCATGGTCGGGACTTAGCGTCTTTGGGAAAACCTTGTCCTGGTGGCAACATAGGAAGGTAGACGAAGAAGTCGATGGTCAGGACTTAGCGTCTGTGGTAAAACCTTGTCATGGTGGCGAAATAGCAGGTAGACGAAGAAGTCGATGGTCGGGAAAACTAGCTAGGTCGGGAACTTTGAGAGGGTTGAGAAAAATTTTAAGCCGATTGAAAATGCATGGTCGGGACTTAGCGTCTGTGGGAAAACCTTGTCCTGGTGGCGAAATAGGAAGGTAGACGAAGAAGTCGATGGTCGGGACTTAGCGTCTGTGGTAAAACCTTGTCATGGTGGCGAAATAGGAAGGTAGACCAAGAAGTCGATGGTCGGGACTTAGCGTCTGTGGGAAAACCTTGTCATGGTGTCGAAATAGGAAGTTAGACGAGGAAGTCGATGGTCGGGAATACTTGCTAGGTCGGGAACTTTGAGAGGGTTGAGAAAAATTGGAAACCGATTAAAAATGCATGGTCGGGACTTAGCGTCTTTGGGAAAACCTTGTCCTGGTGGCGAATTAGGCAGGTAGACGAAGAAGTCTATGGTCGGGAAAACTTTCTAGGTCAGGAACTTTGAGAGGGTTGAGAAAAATTGGAAGCCGATTAAAAATGCATGGTCGGGACTTAGTGTCTGTGGGAAAAACTTGTCCTGGTGGCGAAATAGGAAGGTAGACGAAGAAGTCGATGGTCGGGACTTAGCGTCTGTGGTAAAACCTTGTCATGGTGGCGAAATAGGAAGGTAGCCGAAGAAGTCGATGGTCGGGAAAACTAGCTGGGTCCGGAACTTTGAGAGGGTTGAGAAAAATTGGAAGCCGATTGAAAATGCATGGTCGGGACTTAGCGTCTGTGGGAAAACCTTGTCCTGGTGGCGAAATAGGAAGGTAGACGAAGAAGTCGATGGTCGGGACTTAGCGTCTGTGGGAAAACCTCGTCATGGTGGCGAAATAGGAAGGTAGACGAAGAAGTTGATGGTCGGGAATACTTGCTAGGTCGGGAACTTTGAGAGGGTTGAGAAAAATTGGAAACCGATTAAAAATGCCTTGTCGGGACTTAGCGTCTGTGGTAAAACCTTGTCATGGTGGCGAAATAGGAAGGTAGACGAAGAAGTCGCTGGTCGGGACTTAGCGTCTGTGGTAAAACCTTGTCCTGGTGGCGAAATAGGAAGGTAGACGAAGAAGTCGATGGTCGGGACTTAGCGTCTGTGGTAAAACCTTGTCCTGGTGGCGAAATAGGAAGGTAGACGAAGAAGTCGATGGTCGGGACTTAGCGTCTGTGGTAAAAACTTTTCATGGTGGCGAAATAGGAATGTAGACGAAGAAGTCGATGGTCGGGAAAACTAGCTAGGTCGGGAACTTTGAGAGGGTTGAGAAAAATTGGAAGCCGATTGAAAATGCATGGTCGGGACTTAGCGTCTTTGGGAAAACCTTGTCCTGGTGGCGAAATAGGAAGGTAGACGAAGAAGTCGATGGTCGGGACTTAGCGTCTGTGGTAAAACCTTGTCATGGTGGCAAAATAGGAAGGTAGACCAAGAAGTCGATGGTCGGGACTTAGCATCTGTGGTAAAACCTTGTCATGGTGGCGAAATAGGCAGGTAGACGAAGAAGTCGATGGTCGGGAAAACTAGCTAGGTCGGGAACTTTGAGAGGGTTGAGAAAAATTGGAAGCCGATTAAGATTGCATGGTCGGGACTTAGCGTCTGTGGGAAAACCTTGTCCTGGTGGCGAATAGGAAGGTAGACGAAGAAGTCGATGGTCGGGACTTAGTGTCTGTGGTAAAACCTTGTCCTGGTGGCGAAATAGGAAGGTAGACGAAGAAGTCGATGGTCGGGACTTAGCGTCTGTGGTAAAACCTTGTCATGGTGGCGAAACAGGAAGGTAGAGGAAGAAGTCGATGGTCGGGAAAACTTGCTAGGTCGGGAACTTTGAGAGGGTTGAGAAAAATTGGAAACCGATTAAAAATGCATGGTCGGGACTTAGCGTCTTTGGGAAAACCTTGTCCTGGTGGCGAAATAGGAAGGTAGACGAAGAAGTCGATGGTCGGGACTTAGCGTCTGTGGTAAAACCTTGTCATCGTGGCGAAATAGGAAGGTAAACGAAGAAGTCGATGGTCGGGAAAACTAGCCAGGTCGGGAACTTTGAGAGGGTTGAGAAAAATTGGAAGCCGATTGAAAATGCATGGTCGGGACTTAGCGTCGGTGGGAAAATCTTGTCCTGGTGGCGAAATAGGAAGGTAGACGAAGAAGTCGATGGTCGGGACTTAGCGTCTGTGGTAAAACCTTGTCATGGTGGCGAAATAGGAAGGTCGACCAAGAAGTCGATGGTCGGGACTTAGCGTCTGTGGGAAAACCTTGTCATGGTGGGGAAATAGGAAGGTAGACGAAGAAGTCGATGGTCGGGACTTAGCGTCTGTGGTAAAACCTTGTCCTGGTGGCGAAATAGGAAGGTAGACGAAGAAGTCGATGGTCGGGACTTAGCGTCTGTGGTAAAACCTTGTCCTGGTCGCGAAATAGGAAGGTAGACCAAGAAGTCGATGGTCGGGACTTTGCGTCTGTGGAAAAACCTTGTCCTGGTGGCGAAATAGGAAGATAGACGAAGAAGTCGATGGTCGGGACTTAGCGTCTGTGGTAAAACCTTGTCCTGGTCGCGAAATAGGAAGGTAGACCAAGAAGTCGATGGTCGGGACTTAGCGTCTGTGGGAAAACCTTGTCCTGGTGGCGATATAGGAAGGAAGACGTAGAATTCGATGGTCGGGACTTAGCGTCTGTGGTAAAACCTTGTTCTGGTCACGAAATAGGAAGGTAGACCAAGAAGTCGATGGTCGGGACTTTGCGTCTGTGGTAAAACCTTGTCATGGTGGCAAAATAGGAATGTATATGAAGAAGTCGATGGTCGGGAAAACTTGCTATGTCGGGAACTTTGAGAGGGTTGAGAAAAATTGGAAGCCGATTAAAAATGCATGGTTGGGACTTAGCTTCTGTGGGAAAACCTTGTCTTGTTGGCGAAATAGGAAGGTAGACGAAGAAGTCGATGGTCTGGACTTAGTGTCTGTGGTAAAACCTTGACCTGGTTGCGAAATAGGAAGGTAGACGAAGAAGTCGATGGTCGGGACTTAGCGTCTGTGGTAAAACCTTGTCATGGTGGGGAAATAGGAAGGTAGACGAAGAAGTCGATGGTCGGGAAAACTTGCTAGGTCAGGAACTTTGAGAGGGTTGAGAAAAATTGGAAGCCGATTAATAATGCATGGTCGGGACTTAGCGTCTTGGGAAAACCTTGTCCTGGTGGCGAAATAGGAAGGTAGACGAAGAAGTCGATGGTCGGGAAAACTAGCTAGGTCGGGAACTTTGAGAGGGTTGAGAAAAATTGGAAGCCGATTAAGATTGCATGGTCGGGACTTAGCGTCTGTGGGAAAACCTTGTCCTGGTGGCGAATAGGAAGGTAGACGAAGAAGTCGATGGTCGGGACTTAGTGTCTGTGGTAAAACCTTGTCCTGGTGGCGAAATAGGAAGGTAGACGAAGAAGTCGATGGTCGGGAAAACTTGCTAGGTCGGGAACTTTGAGAGGGTTGAGAAAAATTGGAAACCGATTAAAAATGCATGGTCGGGACTTAGCGTCTTTGGGAAAACCTTGTCCTGGTGGCGAAATAGGAAGGTAGACGAAGAAGTCGATGGTCGGGACTTAGCGTCTGTGGTAAAACCTTGTCATGTGGCGAAATAGGAAGGTAAACGAAGAAGTCGATGGTCGGGAAAACTAGCCAGGTCGGGAACTTTGAGAGGGTTGAGAAAAATTGGAAGCCGATTGAAAATGCATGGTCGGGACTTAGCGTCGGTGGGAAAATCTTGTCCTGGTGGCGAAATAGGAAGGTAGACGAAGAAGTCGATGGTCGGGACTTAGCGTCTGTGGTAAAACCTTGTCATGGTGGCGAAATAGGAAGGTCGACCAAGAAGTCGATGGTCGGGACTTAGCGTCTGTGGGAAAACCTTGTCATGGTGGCGAAATAGGAAGGTAGACGAAGAAGTCGATGGTCGGGACTTAGCGTCTGTGGTAAAACCTAGTCATGGTGGGGAAATAGGAAGGTAGACGAAGAAGTCGATGATCGGGACTTAGCGTCTGTGGTAAAACCTTGTCCTGGTGGCGAAATAGGAAGATAGACGAAGAAGTAGATGGTCGGGACTTAGCGTCTGTGGTAAAACCTTGTCATGGTGGCGAAATAGGAAGGTAGACGAAGAAGTCGATGGTCGGGAAAACTTGCTAGGTCGGGAACTTTGAGAGGGTTGAGAAAAATTGGAAACCGATTAAAATGCATGGTCGGGACTTAGCGTCTGTGGGAAAACCTTGTCCTGGTGGCAACATAGGAAGGTAGACGAAGAAGTCGATGGTCGGGACTTAGCGTCTGTGGTAAAACCTTGTCATGGTGGCGAAATAGGAAGGTAGACGAAGAAGTCGATGGTCGGGACTTAGCGTCTGTGGTAAAACCTTGTCATGGTGGCGAAATAGGAAGGTAGACGAAGAAGTCGATGGTCGGGAACTTTGAGAGGGTTGAGAAAAATTGGAAGCCGATTAATAATGCATGGTCGGGACTTAGCGTCTTGGGAAAACCTTGTCCTGGTGGCGAAATAGGAAGGTAGACGAAGAAGTCGATGGTCGGGACTTAGCGTCTGTGGTAAAACCTTGTCATGGTGTCGAAATAGGAAGGTAGACGAAGAAGTCGATGGTCGGGAAAACTTGCTAGGTCGGGAACTTTGAGAGGGTTGAGAAAATTGGAAACCGATTAAAAATGCATGGTTGGGACTTAGCGTCTGTGGTAAAACCTTGTCATGGTGGCGAAATAGGAAGGTAGACGAAGAAGTCGATGGTCGGGACTTAGCGTCTGTGGTAAAACCTTGTCATGGTGGGGAAATAGGAAGGTAGACGAAGAAGTCGATGATCGGGACTTAGCGTCTGTGGTAAACCTTGTCCTGGTGGCGAAATAGGAAGATAGACGAAGAAGTCGATGGTCGGGACTTAGCGTCTGTGGTAAAACCTTGTCATGGTGGCGAAATAGGAAGGTAGACGAAGAAGTCGATGGTCGGGAAAACTTGCTAGGTCGGGAACTTTGAGAGGGTTGAGAAAAATTGGAAACCGATTAAAAATGCATGGTCGGGACTTAGCGTCTGTGGGAAAACCTTGTCCTGGTGGCGAAATAGGAAGGTAGACGAAGAAGTCGATGGTCGGGACTTAGCGTCTGTGGTAAAACCTTGTCATGGTGGCGAAATAGGAAGGTAGACGAAGAAGTCGATGGTCGGGAAAACTAGCTAGGTCGGGAACTTTGAGAGGGTTGAGAAAAATTGGAAGCCGATTGAAAATGCATGGTCGGGACTTAGCGTCTGTGGGAAAACCTTGTCCTGGTGGCGAAATAGGAAGGTAGACGAAGAAGTCGATGGTCGGGACTTAGCGTCTGTGGTAAAACCTTGTCATGGTGGCGAAATAGGAAGGTAGACCAAGAAGTCGATGGTCGGGACTTAGCGTCTGTGGTAAAACCTTGTCATGGTGTCGAAATAGGAAGTTAGACGAGGAAGTCGATGGTCGGGAATACTTGCTAGGTCGGGAACTTTGAGAGGGTTGAGAAAAATTGGAAACCGATTAAAAATGCATGGTCGGGACTTAGCGTCTTTGGGAAAACCTTGTCCTGGTGGCGAATTAGGCAGGTAGACGAAGAAGTCTATGGTCGGGAAAACTTTCTAGGTCAGGAACTTTGAGAGGGTTGAGAAAAATTGGAAGCCGATTAAAAATGCATGGTCGGGACTTAGTGTCTGTGGGAAAAACTTGTCCTGGTGGCGAAATAGGAAGGTAGACGAAGAAGTCGATGGTCGGGACTTAGCGTCTGTGGTAAAACCTTGTCATGGTGGCGAAATAGGAAGGTAGCCGAAGAAGTCGATGGTCGGGAAAACTAGCTGGGTCCGGAACTTTGAGAGGGTTGAGAAAAATTGGAAGCCGATTGAAAATGCATGGTCGGGACTTAGCGTCTGTGGGAAAACCTTGTCCTGGTGGCGAAATAGGAAGGTAGACGAAGAAGTCGATGGTCGGGACTTAGCGTCTGTGGTAAAACCTTGTCATGGTGGCGAAATAGGAAGGTAGACCAAGAAGTCGATGGTCGGGACTTTGCGTCTGTGGTAAAACCTTGTCATGGTGGCGAAATAGGAAGGTAGATGAAGAAGTCGATGGTCGGGAAAACTTGCTATGTCGGGAACTTTGAGAGGGTTGAGAAAAATTGGAAGCCGATTAAAAATGCATGGTCGGGACTTAGCTTCTGTGGGAAAACCTTGTCCTTGTTGGCGAAATAGGAAGGTAGACGAAGAAGTCGATGGTCTGGACTTAGTGTCTGTGGTTAAACCTTGTCCTGGTTGCGAAATAGGAAGGTAGACGAAGAAGTCGATGGTCGGGACTTAGCGTCTGTGGTAAAACCTTGTCATGGTGGGGAAATAGGAAGGTAGACGAAGAAGTCGATGGTCGGGAAAACTTGCTAGGTCGGGAACTTTGAGAGGGTTGAGAAAAATTGGAAGCCGATTAATAATGCATGGTCGGGACTTAGCGTCTTGGGAAAACCTTGTCCTGGTGGCGAAATAGGAAGGTAGACGAAGAAGTCGATGGTCGGGACTTAGCGTCTGTGGTAAAACCTTGTCATGGTGGCGAAATAGGAAGGTAGACGAAGAAGTCGATGGTCGGGAAAACTTGCTAGGTCGGGAACTTTGAGAGGGTTGAGAAAAATTGGAAACCGATTAAAAATGCATGGTCGGGACTTAGCGTCTGTGGTAAAACCTTGTCATGGTGGCGAAATAGGAAGGTAGACGAAGAAGTCGATGGTCGGGACTTAGCGTCTGTGGTAAAACCTTGTCATGGTGGGGAAATAGGAAGGTAGACGAAGAAGTCGATGATCGGGACTTAGCGTCTGTGGTAAAACCTTGTCCTGGTGGCGAAATAGGAAGGTAGACGAAGAAGTCGATGGTCGGGACTTAGCGTCTGTGGTAAAACCTTGTCATGGTGGCGAAATAGGAAGGTAGACGAAGAAGTCGATGGTCGGGAAAACTTGCTAGGTCGGGAACTTTGAGAGGGTTGAGAAAAATTGGAAACCGATTAAAAATGCATGGTCGGGACTTAGCGTCTGTGGTAAAACCTTGTCCTGGTGGCGAAATAGGAAGGTAGACGAAGAAGTCGATGGTCGGGACTTAGCGTCTGTGGTAAAACCTTGTCATGGTGGCGAAATAGGAAGGTAGACGAAGAAGTCGATGGTCGGGACTTAGCGTCTGTGGTAAAACCTTGTCCTGGTGGCGAAATAGGAAGGTAGACGAAGAAGTCGATGGTCGGGACTTAGCGTCTGTGGTAAAACCTTGTCATGGTGGCGAAATAGGAAGGTAGACGAAGAAGTCGATGGTCGGGAAAACTTGCTATGTCGGGAACTTTGAGAGGGTTGAGAAAAATTGGAAACCGATTAAAAATGCATGGTCGGGACTTAGCGTCTTTGGGAAAACCTTGTCCTGGTGGCGAAATAGGAAGGTAGACGAAGAAGTCGATGGTCGGGACTTAGCGTCTGTGGTAAAACCTTGTCATGGTGGCGAAATAGGAAGGTAGACGAAGAAGTCGATGGTCGGGAAAACTAGCTAGGTCGGGAACTTTGAGAGGGTTGAGAAAAATTTGAAGCCGATTGAAAATGCATGGTCGGGACTTAGCGTCTGTGGGAAAACCTTGTCCTGGTGGCGAAATAGGAAGGTAGACGAAGAAGTCGATGGTCGGGACTTAGCGTCTGTGGTAAAACCTTGTCATGGTGGCGAAATAGGAAGGTAGACCAAGAAGTCGATGGTCGGGACTTAGCGTCTGTGGGAAAACCTTGTCATGGTGTCGAAATAGGAAGTTAGACGAGGAAGTCGATGGTCGGGAATACTTGCTAGGTCGGGAACTTTGAGAGGGTTGAGAAAAATTGGAAACCGATTAAAAATGCATGGTCGGGACTTAGCGTCTTTGGGAAAACCTTGTCCTGGTGGCGAATTAGGCAGGTAGACGAAGAAGTCTATGGTCGGGAAAACTTTCTAGGTCAGGAACTTTGAGAGGGTTGAGAAAAATTGGAAGCCGATTAAAAATGCATGGTCGGGACTTAGTGTCTGTGGGAAAAACCTTGTCCTGGTGGCGAAATAGGAAGGTAGACGAAGAAGTCGATGGTCGGGACTTAGCGTCTGTGGTAAAACCTTGTCATGGTGGCGAAATAGGAAGGTAGCCGAAGAAGTCGATGGTCGGGAAAACTAGCTGGGTCCGGAACTTTGAGAGGGTTGAGAAAAATTGGAAGCCGATTGAAAATGCATGGTCGGGACTTAGCGTCTGTGGGAAAACCTTGTCCTGGTGGCGAAATAGGAAGGTAGACGAAGAAGTCGATGGTCGGGACTTAGCGTCTGTGGGAAAACCTCGTCATGGTGGCGAAATAGGAAGGTAGACGAAGAAGTCGATGGTCGGGAATACTTGCTAGGTCGGGAACTTTGAGAGGGTTGAGAAAAATTGGAAACCGATTAAAAATGCATGGTCGGGACTTAGCGTCTGTGGTAAAACCTTGTCATGGTGGCGAAATAGGAAGGTAGACGAAGAAGTCGATGGTCGGGACTTAGCGTCTGTGGTAAAACCTTGTCATGGTGGCGAAATAGGAAGGTAGACGAAGAAGTCGATGGTCGGGACTTAGCGTCTGTGGTAAAACCTTGTCCTGGTGGCGAAATAGGAAGGTAGACGAAGAAGTCGATGGTCGGGACTTAGCGTCTGTGGTAAAACCTTGTCATGGTGGCGAAATAGGAATGTAGACGAAGAAGTCGATGGTCGGGAAAACTTGCTAGGTCGGGAACTTTGAGAGGGTTGAGAAAAATTTGAAGCCGATTGAAAATGCATGGTCGGGACTTAGCGTCTTTGGGAAAACCTTGTCCTGGTGGCGAAATAGGAAGGTAGACGAAGAAGTCGATGGTCGGGACTTAGCGTCTGTGGTAAAACCTTGTCATGGTGGCAAAATAGTAAGGTAGACCAAGAAGTCGATGGTCGGGACTTAGCATCTGTGGTAAAACCTTGTCATGGTGGCGAAATAGGCAGGTAGACGAAGAAGTCGATGGTCGGGAAAACTAGCTAGGTCGGGAACTTTGAGAGGGTTGAGAAAAATTGGAAGCCGATTAAGATTGCATGGTCGGGACTTAGCGTCTGTGGGAAAACCTTGTCCTGGTGGCGAATAGGAAGGTAGACGAAGAAGTCGATGGTCGGGACTTAGTGTCTGTGGTAAAACCTTGTCCTGGTGGCGAAATAGGAAGGTAGACGAAGAAGTCGATGGTCGGGACTTAGCGTCTGTGGTAAAACCTTGTCATGGTGGCGAAACAGGAAGGTAGACGAAGAAGTCGATGGTCGGGAAAACTTGCTAGGTCGGGAACTTTGAGAGGGTTGAGAAAAATTGGAAACCGATTAAAAATGCATGGTCGGGACTTAGCGTCTTTGGGAAAACCTTGTCCTGGTGGCGAAATAGGAAGGTAGACGAAGAAGTCGATGGTCGGGACTTAGCGTCTGTGGTAAAACCTTGTCATGGTGGCGAAATAGGAAGGTAAACGAAGAAGTCGATGGTCGGGAAAACTAGCCAGGTCGGGAACTTTGAGAGGGTTGAGAAAAATTGGAAGCCGATTGAAAATGCATGGTCGGGACTTAGCGTCGGTGGGAAAATCTTGTCCTGGTGGCGAAATAGGAAGGTAGACGAAGAAGTCGATGGTCGGGACTTAGCGTCTGTGGTAAAACCTTGTCATGGTGGCGAAATAGGAAGGTCGACCAAGAAGTCGATGGTCGGGACTTAGCGTCTGTGGAAAACCTTGTCATGGTGGCGAAATAGGAAGGTAGACGAAGAAGTCGATGGTCGGGACTTAGCGTCTGTGGTAAAACCTTGTCATGGTGGCGAAATAGGAAGGTAGACGAAGAAGTCGATGGTCGGGACTTAGCGTCTGTGGTAAAACCTTGTCCTGGT
>JAJAQF010000058.1:0-32040 GCA_020510985.1 Pholidichthys leucotaenia | reverse complement strand
GGGGCTGTTTTTCTGCAAAGGGACCAGGAAGACTGAGCAGTGTAAAGGAAAGAATGAATGGGGCCATGTATCGTGAGATTTTGAGTGAAAACCTACTTCCATCAGCAAGGGCATTGAAGATGAAACGTGGCTGGGTCTTTCAGCATGACAATGATCCCAAACACACTGCCCGGGCAACGAAGGAGTGGCTTCATAAGAAGCATTTCAAGGTCCTGGAGTGGCCTAGCCAGTCTCCAGATCTCAACCCCATAGAAAATCTTTGGAGGGAGTTGAAAGCCCGTGTTGCCCAGCGACAGCCCCAAAACATCACTGCTCTAGAGGAGATCTGCATGGAGGAATGGGCCAAAATACCAGCAACAGTGTGTGAAAACCTTGTGAAGACTTACAGAAAATGTTTGACCTCTGTCATTGCCAACAAAGGGTATATAACAAAGTATTGAGATGAACTTTTGTTATTTACCAAATACTTATTTTACCGAGGAATTTACCAATTAATTCATTAAAAATCCTTCAATGTGATTTTCCGGATTTTTTTTTTTCTCATTTTGTCTCTCATAGTTGAGGTATACCTATGATGAAAATTGGAGACCTCTCTCATCTTTTAAGTGGGAGAACTTGCACAATTGGTGGCTGACTAAATACTTTTTTTCCCCACTGTATGTGTCTAAAAGGATGTCATTTGACTGCAAAACAAATCTACTTATGGGTACAAATAAAGTAACCTGAACTTCAAAGAAGCACCAGCTACATATGTTGTTCATTGGATGCAAGCTGCACTCTCGGCTGGATTTCCTGAAGCCCGGTGTTGCTGCAGCAGTGCACTGGTCACAGAATGCCCAACAACAACGCCGCCAACAACACTCAAAGGACAGACGTTGATGGTGGAGAGCCAGTCTTTGTGCGTGATTATATGAAATGGGAGGAGAAGTGGACACAAGGTGTGGTCATGGAGAAGACTGGACCAGTGTCATCCAAGGTAAACGTGGGAGCACTAGGGGTATGGAAGCACCATGTGGACCAGATGCTGACACGCTCTGAGCCAGTGCCTCAGCAGCCTGCAGGAAACCTTCCTGTCAGCCACCCCACCCCACCCGTGTTACCACTCCAGAGTGATAGTGATATCACACTTCACCCAAGTACACCTCACCATGAAAAGGATGCTGATCCAATTCCTGAGACCACCGTACCACCAGAAACACGCCAGTCCAGTGATCCACCACATACTGGACATACTCAGGTAACAGAGACTGTAAGACGCTATCCTGTGAGGATCACTAAACCACCAGTACGTTAACGTGACCAGTGAGCACAACTGAAATAACTGAGAAGTAAAACTAGTTGAGTTCTGAGATATTGTTGAACTTAAAAGTTACATACAGAAAGTAAAATAATTACTGAAGGAAGTTGCATTTTTATGTTTTGTTAAAGAAAATATCCTTTCTGCTTTTTCACAACATACAGTATCTTAGTGGGGAGGAGATGTTATATATGAACCTTAATGTATGTGTTATACAATTACCAACCAATAGATGGCACCCAGAAACTGATGTTTGTGTAACGAGTTCTTGTTCACAATGATTAAAATGAAGAAGTTGTATTGATATGTGAAGTTCATATAGAGTCACCACAAGAGGGCAGTATGACCCTGGCCATGACCTGAGTATATAAGGAAGTTGTACATGTGTCACTGTGTAGTTCATTGTAGTTCATTGCAGTTCATTGCAGTTGAAGCCAAGTAAACGCATGACTGATACCCGGTGTGCATGTCTCGTCATTACATGGTACCAGGATAAAAGATACGAACCGACGGCGGAGATGAACGCTCTTCGACAGCCGGACGAGTTAAAGTTGACCGGTAACGTCAACGAGAACTGGAAAGCATTCAAACAAAGTTTTGAACTTTACTCGCTAGCTATCGGTCTTCGTGACGAGGAAAGGAAGATAGCATTGCTGCTAACAGTGGCGGGGCGAGCTGCGTTGAATGTGTTTAACACATTCATCTTCACGGAAGAAGAAAAAGGCAACTTCGACGCCGTGATGAAGAAATTTGACGATTATTGCACACCGAGAAAGAATGAAACGTACGAGAGGTATGTGTTCAGAAACAGACTTCAGAAAGAGTCAGAAACGACCGAACTGTACGTCACAGACCTACGGTTGAAATGTCAGTCATGCAACTTTGGAACATTGAGCGAGTCAATGATACGGGACCAAATTGTAATTGGGGTCCAAGACAACAAATTGCGGATGCAATTACTCAAAGAGACTAACTTAACGCTGGAGAAAGCGATACAGATTTGCCAAGCGTCTGAGAGTACAAAGGCACAATTAAAGACTTTTAGCAGCAAGGAAAAAGAGACTGCTGAGGTCGATGCAGTGCAGCGCGCGAAGCCGAAAGGAACGTTGCATGCAAGAAAAAGGGAGGCAAACCCAGAGCGCGCGCGCGGGAACTGTGAGCGGTGTGGAAGGCAACACGCGCCGAAGCAGTGTCCAGCATTCGGGAAGGAATGTCGCAAGTGTGGCGGAAAGAATCACTTCGCAAAGACCTGCTTCTCGAAGAAGAGGGTGCAACTCGTGGAGAAAAAGAGCGACAGCGAAGAGGATCAGTTCTTCGTGGACGCCATCGAGGGAGAGACGAGCGCTGACGAATGGATAGTGTGCTTGGATATGAATGGCACGGACATGTCACTGAAGCTCGACACAGGTACGCAGGTAAACATCCTGCCAATAAAAGACTTTAAAAGACTGAAAAACAAACCGAAAATAAGAGATAAAAAGATAAATCTGAGAACATATGACGATAAGCCAATACCCACTAAAGGAATGTGCAGGGTTACACTGTCAAACAAAGGTAAAACAGTGAATGCATTGTTTGTACTTGTTGATGGAAATAGACAAGCAATTTTGGGTTTGAAAACATGCGATCAGCTAGGTCTGATCAAGAGGGTGAATGTCATTGATACAGACATGGTGACAGCACGAGAAAACACAGAGGCTACTACAAGTAGGCCCAAACACACTGACTGGGTGAAAGAATACAAAGAGGTGTTCAAAGGAATAGGCCGCCTACCAGGCAAACAAAAAATTAGGCTGAAAGAGAACGCAGAGCCAGTCATACATCCAGCAAGAAAAGTGCCAATAGCTCTTAAAAAGAGGCTGAGGGAAACACTAGACTCACTGATAGCAGACGGAGTGGTCAGAAAAATAGAAGAACCAACTGAATGGGTTAACTCATTAGTTATAGTGGAGAAGCCAAATGGAGAACTGAGATTGTGCATAGATCCGAAAGATCTAAATAAGGTAATACAGCGTGAGCATTACAGGCTACCAACAAAATCTGACATAACCAGCACAATGAGTGGAGCAAGCTACTTCACAAAATTAGATGCCAAATCTGGATTTTACCAAATAGTGCTTGATGAGGAAAGCGCTAAATTGTGCACATTTAATACGCCATTTGGAAGGCATTGCTTTCTACGAATGCCGTTTGGGATTAGCTCAGCCCCTGAGATTTTCCATAGAACTGTACAGCAATTGTTTGACGGAATAGAAGGGGTGGGAGTTTTTCTTGATGATGTGGTAGTCTGGGGAAAAACAAAAGAGGAGCACGACGAAAGGTTGGCTAGAGTTCTCACACAGGCGCAAAAGTCAGGTATGAAACTGAATAAGAGTAAGTGCCAATTTGGGGTACAGGAGATTACATACCTGGGAGAAAAATTATCTGGGGCAGGCGTGCAACCAGATCCGGAAAAAGTGCGGGCCATAGCAGAGCTGCCAGTACCGCAGGACAAAAATGACTTGCAAAGAGCCTTAGGGCTAGTCAATTACATGGGGAAATTTATCCCAAATCTATCAGCTAACACAATAGCTCTTAGAAGCTTGTTAGAGACCAATGCAATGTGGCAGTGGATGGCAGAGCATGCCAGAGAATGGGAGTGGCTCAAAAGCAGTCTAATACAGGAGCCAGTGTTAAAATTCTATGATCAGGACAAACTACTAAAAGTGTCCACAGATGCGTCTAAAGCCGGCCTAGGAGCTGTGCTATTGCAAAAACATGATACAGAGTGGTATCCAGTCGCATACGCGTCGCGCACAATGACAAGCGCAGAAAAAAATTACGCGCAAATAGAGAAGGAGACTCTAGGCGCAGTGTTTGGATGTGAGAAATTTCACGAATATGTGTATGTACGGTCAGTAATACTAGAAACAGACCACAAACCACTGATTGCTATCTCACAGAAGCCACTGGGTGACGCACCACCGCGCATCCAGCGTCTAATGTTAAGATTACAGAAATATGACTTGAAATTTGGGTTTACACCAGGCAAGCAACTAGTTGTAGCCGATGCGCTGAGTAGGGCTAGTTTGTGCAACACCAGCAGCACAACAGAGGAAGCTGTGCAAATACATGTAGACTCTATTAGGACACACCTGCCAGTGTCAGATGCAAAATGGACAAAGATAGTGAAAGAAACACAAAAGGATGAGAAACTAAAAAGAGTAATGGAACAGATACATCAACCAGGACAGGTTATGCTTGACAAACCTTACCAACACTTTAAAGGTGAACTATCTGTGTTAGATGGGGTTCTGTTAAAAGGTACAAGGATAGTCATACCTACCTCCATGAGATCAGAAATGGTTAAATTAGTGCATGAGGGGCATTTGGGTATTAAAAAGTGCAAAAGACGTGCACGTGATGTTTTGTATTGGCCCAGCATGCACAAGGACATTGAGGCATATGTGCAGCGCTGTGAGACTTGCCAGCGCCACAGGTATCAACAGCCAAAGGAGCCTATGAGGCCCCATGAGAAGCCTCAAGGTCCATGGAGAAAGGTGGTCAAAGAAACAACTCCCAGATCATATGAAATCATCACAGAGTATGGGAAAACAATGAGGCAAAACCGATGTCACTTACTGAAAGTGCCTCAGACAAAAATGAGAGTCACAGACAGTGAAACAACCGACATGCCAATTCCCAACCAAACCGAACAACCAGAAATGGCGGAGAACCAAAACTTAGAGACAGACACTAACGAACAGACTGAGGTGACACAAAACAGAAGATCACAAAGGCAAATTGTGAAACCGAAAAGATTGATTGAGGAAATGTAAGGAGTACTGAGATGAATGAAAAAAAAAAAAATGTGTTGATGTTGAATTGTAAACAGAGAAAATATTGAACTTGTGATTCAGAGTACAAGGTTGAAAGAGATGTAAACAGAAATGGAGTTTATTTTGTTTATTGAAATTGAGAAACAGTTTATGGATCAATAAGATTTAAAGTCCTGGAATGGATTGTGTGTAATTGAAAGGATGTCAACAGTTTAAGTTTATAATAGGACATGACCTTTACTTGAAAAAAAAGGGAGATGTATTGATATGTGAAGTTCATATAGAGTCACCACAAGAGGGCAGTATGACCCTGGCCATGACCTGAGTATATAAGGAAGTTGTACATGTGTCACTGTGTAGTTCATTGTAGTTCATTGCAGTTCATTGCAGTTGAAGCCAAGTAAACGCATGACTGATACCCGGTGTGCATGTCTCGTCATTACAGAAGTGAACCAGGAAAATGTGTCCGTGTGGCTCTGTGTGCATGTGAAATTGTTTACATGCAGATATTAAGGAGCAACATGATAGTCGGGTTGAAAATGACCCCTATGAACTGGGATGCTCCTTCAGGGCTGCACAACGTCAGCAGTAATTGCTGATGGATTTAATTTAAATGGACACTTCCTTTTCACTAGAAAAAAAGAAGAAAAAGAAAACTGATGAGAAAAAAGTCTCATCTTAAGGAGAAAAATGTCTCAAATTTACATGAACTATTCTAATCAGTAGAAAAAGTCAGAAATTTACTAGAACGAAAGCTGTAAATTCAGAGAAAATTGAACCCCTGGTGGGCTGTTTTTGGCCCACCGGCTACAGGTTTGACACCCCTAGACTAGATACATTTAAAAACACATAATTAGAGGTTTGACTTCCATGAAATAGCTGCAGATCACAGATATCATGGATAATCACCAACAAAAGTTCAGCTCAGATGACGAGCCGTCAGCTTCCTCCCAGTTCTGTTGTCTGTTTATTTAGGTGATAATAAAGTTGTTCTTGCTTCATAAAATCCAACCAACAAACCAAAAGTCCCATTATAAGGGAATCTGGGCTCTTCAGGTCATTTCCTCATCAGCTCTATCAGTGGTGCTGAAACCAAAATCATCAACCAGTGACCGATCCATGCAGATCATTTCTTTAGGATTCAGAATCATGAAGTATTTTGTCAGTTCTAAGCTGCCAAGACAAACTGGTCCTGGGTGAAGGGCCAGACTAAGAGTGATCCAATAAACATGAGGACCAAAAAATAAAGCATTCAGTGGACCCCGCCCTCTATGGAGATACCGGGGCCCCACTCTGGAGCCAGACCTGGGGAAGGGGCTCGATGGCTAGCACCTGGTGGCCGGGTTTCTGCCCATGGGACCTGGCCGGGCTCAGCCTGAATGAGTCACATGGGTCCGCCCTCCAGTGGGCTCACCACCTGCAGGAAGGACCATGGGGGTCTAGAGTTATGCGGATCAGGTGACGGTGGAAGGCAGAGACCTTGGCGGTCTGATCCCCGGATTTTGAAACTGGCTTTTGGGACGTGGAACGTCACCTCTCTGGTGGGGAAGGAGCTGGAGCTGCTGCACCAGGCTGAGAGATACCGGCTAGATCAGGGGTCGGCAACCCATGGTCCTGGGGCCGCATGCAGCCCTTCAACCCCCATGCTGCAGCACCCTGCAGTTATATCTCAAAACACATGGAAACTAGAAAAGTACTTAGAGAGTGCATACCTCCACCGAGGCTCCCTCCATCCCTCATGGATAATCTCCAAAATGTAATGGGTTTGTGTGTTGGCCTAGAGCCACTTCTGGTGAAAACTGGATCAAAGTTTGTCCATTAGTTTGGAGTTTTGTTGCTAACACACTGTGAGAAGATAAGAGCCTTGGTGGAGGTATGCACTCTCAGATCATCACTAAAATGTTCTGGGCTCCTCTCTAGCCCAAGGACCACCTCTGGTAACAATTTCATTCAAATCCATCCAGTAGTTTTTGTGTAATTGTGCTGCACAAATACAAACAAGAGCCTTGGTGGAGGTATGCATTCTCAGATCATCACCAAAATTTAATGGGTTCATTGTTGGTCCAAGGGCGACCTCTGGGGAAAATTTCATCAAAATTCATCCAGTAGTTTTTGCGTAATTCTACTAAAAGATGGACAGACAAACCACCCCGATTACATTCCCTCCTTGGTGGTGGAAATTAATGAAGTTCATTTTAATTATTTTATTTTATAAATTATAGTTTATTGCAATTGGATACATTTCTCTATGGAAGCACATACGTTTATGAACGTAATATATATCCATTCTAAATTTTAAATGGTTTCTCATGTTGTCAACCGTGTGTGACTGTGTGACCTGTGATGGCGGCTGCAGAGAGAGACGCTCAGCCTCTCCATCCATGTCAGTGATGTGGAGAAGCTCGGACAGCAGCCGCTTCCTGCCACCCTCAGTAAGACCTGAACACATCCAGAAAAAGGAGAATCACAGAGGAACATGGAGTCTAAATCTGTGTGGATTGATTGATGGAGACCATCTGGATGCAGCAGCAATATGGCTGCTGAGTTATTTTTTTAAGCTTTATTGTCAAAATACAAACAAAGAGGGAATTTCACAAAACTCTAATCCACCTTGAGTAAATAAAAAAAATGTGAGGGACAAATATACACAATCAGCAAAAAGGTCAAACAAAGGGTCATCTTATATCAATTTAAAACTAATAAAAAAAAATAAAGTTTTTTTTTCCCTGTTATCAGATTCAGTGATTTCCTAAATCAAAGCAGTTTGTTTTTCCAGTGAACATTCTGGGCTTTGGTTTTAAAATAGCAGCATTTATGAACAAAAAATTTCCCCAGTAGCAAAAGGTTATTAATGACAAATTCAACCTTCTTGTCTTCCATAAAGATGCCAGATTTCCCATTTTTAACAGTCAGAGGAGACAGTCTGATGTTCTTGGATGGGAACCAATTCTGCAGATCATCCAGAAACAATGTAGAGTCACAGATGAAAAACAGCTGATCTAGAGTTTCACTTTCTCTCTCACAGAACTCAGTGATTCATTTCCAAGTTAAATTTCAATCTTAGAAATTCATTTGTGGAGTAAATCTCATTTAAAATGTTAAAGTTAACGTCCTTCACCTCAGAGGGAAGTGGAAAAGAGAGATAAGTTCCTTATATTTTTATATTGTGACGTTTGCAAGGGTTCACACAAAAAGACAATGGAGCAGATGGCTGTGATCAACCAGATTTATTTTCACACACCCCGACCCCCAACCTGCTTCTGTGCTACAGAGTGGAGTGGAGGTCATTCTCCCAGACCTCCGTTTCAATCATGGTTACACACACATGATACATCTTGCCCTAATCCTGCTAAACACTGCTGGGTCATTATAATGCAGTTATAATGACACAGCAGTATAACCCAGAAGTAACACATTTAACACACACAGTAACGTTTCAAACTGGCAAAGCATGCTGGGAAATCCCTGGCTCCCTTAAAATGGCCCCGACGTTACACTGCCCCCCCCTGGACTGGTTTCTGTCCCCAGAAAATTCAAAGTCCACTTTCAGAAATCCAACGCGAGTCAGCCCGGTGCCAGGGCGGCATGCACGAGCCATCTGAGTCTCGGTCAGAGCATCTGGTTGGGGTAGGGTTCCGGTTTGGCCATCAGCGGGCGGATGGACACATCTGACAGCCTCTGTAGGACCACGCACAGTCCCTTCCCTGGCAGCGGGAGTCCCAGGCCCGCTCCGGCCGACTCCCACCGCTGCCAGTTCTCCCATGCGTCCAGCCTTTGCCGCGCCTGGAAAGTGGCCGCATCTTCGTCCTGCTCGCTCCGCTGCGTCGCTCCTGCGCCTCTGTGACGTCATCTGCCGGGGGAAGCATCTGCAGGAGGCGGCTTTTTTTCCCCGTCCATGCCACCTCGCTCTAATTTAGCGTTGGCGAGGGGCCAGTTTGTCGTGCGCTGTATGCGGGGCAGTACCATGCCATGTACCCTGGCTCTGTGCAGCGGAAGCCGTCCTTCCTCGCGTCGCCACGGCTGTCTCCTTCGTGCACGCGCTGCTGTGATGTGCCGTAGCTCCTCCTCCACTCGCTCTCAGCACGGTGGTTTCCTCTGATGATCAGCGCGGCAGCCAGCTCGACCTGGGCCAGGCGGTCATCCAACAGGTTCTCGCCGTTGTAGCGGGGAATCTTGGCCCGCTGCTGGATGGATGACACTGTCATCTCCCGGTCGATTGCCGCTCCTAGTCGCTCTGGAATCGCCAGCCCGTCCTGCCCTGAAAAGGGCGGGAAGCGGGGCTGGTTTGCTCTGCTCCGTCCATCGCGGCGAAGCTCTCCAGGGGCCGGCGTCTCAGCTCTACACTCCGTTCCCGGCTGAGCGATGAATCGCTCCGGCCGCTGTACCTCCGCCTGGATCCTCATCTCGCTCCATATCCCACTTCTGACACCAGTGTGACGTTTGCAAGGGTTCACACAAAAAGACAATGGAGCAGATGGCTGTGATCAACCAGATTTATTTTCACACACCCCGACCCCCAACCTGCTTCTGTGCTACAGAGTGGAGTGGAGGTCATTCTCCCAGACCTCCGTTTCAATCATGGTTACACACACATGATACATCTTGCCCTAATCCTGCTAAACACTGCTGGGTCATTATAATGCAGTTATAATGACACAGCAGTATAACCCAGAAGTAACACATTTAACACACACAGTAACGTTTCAAACTGGCAAAGCATGCTGGGAAATCCCTGGCTCCCTTAAAATGGCCCCGACGTTACACTATCATTGTTTCATAATCTTTGAGAACATCGTTTCTTCTAACTTGGTTTGGGAAAATCTCTTTCACCAGTAAATTCCTCAAAGTCTTATCGTTGCATTTCTGATCCCAGAAGTCGGTTCCATCTACCAGAAGTTGTTCCAGACATGGGGAAGAGCTGCAGTGTAGTGCATGTTCTCTCCCCATGGATCTAGAAGGAACCGCTATAGCATCTGTCAGTCTCTGATAAAGTCCAGGAGAACACTGCAGCTGGAATTCTGCACAGGAGTCATGATGACTCAGGATGTTCCCCTCCTGGTTCATGAAAGGAGAACCTGAGCAAACACCTTCAGAGTTCCACTCCTGCAGCTCCACAGATGTTCTGTTCATCAGAATATGTCGACTGTTCCATCCAGGGGTTTTATGAGGAGAGAAATGATAGTTAGAAATCAACTTCCAGGACAGCAGAAGCTGCTGCTGAAAGGCAGAAAGTTTGATTGGTCATGAAGGAGAATTAAAGTCACAGCAATAAAAACTCTATGACACCCATTTATTAAAAATTAAATTGGGGAAAATGAACCAGAGGGAGTGAACGTTCTGGATAAAACTTTTGAACCATTTGAGCTTCAGAACTCCATTCATGGATCAGAATCAGCTGCAGTCAGACCTCCATCCTGACATGTTGGAACCAAATCAGCCTTTCTATATAATGACATTTATTTCTCCAGATGAATTTAAAGTTAATATCATTAATTGACTGTATTAATTTCCCAGCTACAGCTGAGGAGAAGGCAGGATCTATTAGTCTGCAGAGACTGTCCATTTTACACAGTAGAATCCTTCCAGAGGTTGAATGTCTCTCTGGAACCAGATGTTCAGGAGATGTTGCGGCACACAGTGATCCCCAAAATCAGGGCTGATGTACAAACTACTGACCTGAATGTCATCCAATAAAAACCCGACAAGGCCACCCTGGGAATTTCACCCAGAGAATTCTTCCCCAAACCTGAACTTGAGGCTCACAGGTTCGCTGTTCTCAGGAGGCAGGAGACGTGTTCCAGAGTTTACAGGAGTTTTGATGATCACAAAAATAAAATATAAAAACCTTAATAACACTGTCAATAAAATGAGCTGTGGCCTACCGGCAGTGAGGAGGCACCAGGAAGGAGAGGAGCATCAGATAAGGAACCCTAGACCACACACACACACACACACACACACACACACACACACACACACACACACACACACACACACACACACACACACAGAGTTCAGAGGGATGGAACCTCCTGGAAACTAATCCCACCACTGTAGGCCTTCAGCCTGAAGAAGAACAGACATAAAATCACTGAGGAAGCAGAAAAACTGTTTAAACAAGTAATAACTTCAATAAAATCACAACCGTTTGGAGGAATCTGCTCTTGAAAGAGGCCCACAGTTTTCAGAATATTACATTCTAAACAATCTAAAGCCTCTTCAAAGAGCCAGAAAGGCAGTCAGGCTCCCCACCAGATTTCTTCCAGCAAGTCCAACAATAAAAATGACCTGCATTAATATAAAGCCTCTAACATGGAATCAGAAAGCAGCCACATCAAGGTGGGTCTCTCACAAATAAATGTTCAAAATCTAAATCTCCCAGAGGTGAAACAGCAGCGTTAACGGGAGCCTCCGATGAAGCGACACGCAGCACAGCAGAGCGTCGCAGGAGAGACGACGCGCGGCTCCAGTCAGCAGTGGAACTGCTGAGACAGAGCGACTCCAGCAGCGGTTTGTTCCTGCGCTGACCTGGCTGTGGATCACCACGGCAGCAACAGAAAACTGCCTGAAAACGGAGACCAAACGGGCTAAATAACAGGCAACAAATGGCTAAACTGGCAGGGAACTCCAAACCCCGCCGATGACCTGCAGCAGTGACGACAGCAACGCCTGAGCAGGAAGTGCGGCACACAGCAGCTGGCAGGAAGAGCAGAGCAGGGGGCGACGGCCGAAAGAAAGGCCAAACTATGGAACAAACTGCCAAATGAATGAAAGGATCAGAACCCCGCTGACACGCTGTTCTGTCTGTAAAATGACCAGGCAGGAGGCGAGTCTTCATGCAGCAACCAGCTCTCAGCTTTATTACAACAACCTGGTTTATCTCCAGATGGGCTGTGACCACCTCACGCCACCCTAGGGGGCGGCACTGCCACACACTCACATCCCACACACCACATT
The DNA here is from genome assembly GCA_020510985.1 of Pholidichthys leucotaenia. Classification (NCBI taxonomy): domain Eukaryota; kingdom Metazoa; phylum Chordata; class Actinopteri; order Cichliformes; family Pholidichthyidae; genus Pholidichthys; species Pholidichthys leucotaenia. Next base: position 19,968 of record JAJAQF010000058.1, on the reverse strand, counting down.
CCTCTGCCCTTTAGAAAAATGGAGAACACACACACACCATTAAAACCACCCAATTTAGAACCAGAATCACACACTAAGAACATGGGAATAAGATATTAGAACCAACCTGTCACATTGACACAGAACAACTCAGACTTGGACCACGTCTCTTTAAAATGTACAGAATAATCCCATAATACTCATCCATTCACTCTCATGCACACCAGCAACCACTATATACAAAATACAAATTCACATATTTACACAAGAAAAGTTTTAAGTAACACCAACGTCTCTTTGCAGCCGCCATCTTCTGTACCGCCACGGAGGGACTGGGCAGCTCCACGGCATCAGTCAGCCCGGCCGCTGCCTCCCCCAGGGTGGAAGCACCCCTCTCTAGACAAGATGTCTACCCGCCAAAACCTGTTTTTCTTCTCTGGGTCGGACCTCCCCGCCGACCCACAGGGGAACCCGACCTGGTCTCCCTTGCCCACCATGTTGTCTCTGGACCTCCTTCCTGTGTCGGGCTGTCCCACCGACCCGGTCCAAACTCTTTCCCCGATGATGGCATTTGGCGTGCTGCAGAACCACATCAATTTGTTCTGCTTTGCTTTCTTTTCCTCCAGCCTCAGCAGCCTTCTTCACAGGGACCCCACGGTGCCATTCGGTTCCCACACCAAGGGCAGTGTGACCATCGGCACCAGGGTCAACCCTCACTGGGTTATCGCCGCTCCAGTCACTATCACCTCCCAGCTCGTCAGACCACTTCATGTCCCGAACCGCACGCCATCACTGCTCTCGGCCCTCTAGCTCCAAGTGTCCCGCTGTGTCACCTCTGTGTCCTGCTGCTGCTCACCTCCAGGGCTCACAGCATCACCTTTGCTGGGTTCGTTCACCAACCCAGGCTCCTCACTGCTGCATCCAGCACTCTCGGTGCTGGTGCTCTGCTGCGCTGTCACCGTGTCCTGCAGCTGCTGATCTTCCCCGGGGCCGTCAGCCTGCCTGCCTGGTCTCGCTCACCCGCTGTTCAGCCTCCAGCTGCTTGGCTTCTAGTAGTGGGATCAACTCCTGCTGCGCCACCTCTCTGCTGTTCTCGCACACCGCGCCGTCCGACCTGTTAGCGCCATGGTCCCGGAGTTCCATGGCTGGTTCACTTTCAGCGGCCGAGAAATCTTCAACCCGTGGTCCCGGTTCTGCCTCAAGGTCCAGTTTGGCACCCTTAGCCACATTTTGGTGCGGGATTAGCCTGTCCTTTGACTTCGACTGAGCTGTTAGCATTCCCCAGCTAACTAGCTCCGTCACCCCTAGCACCATCAGCGCCCTTGCCCACAGCTCTCTGGCCCTCGTCTGCTCTGCAAAGTATGCTGCCATGTGCCCGACGGCCTCCTCGTAGCCCTCACTCGTGCCCAGCGAGTCCAGAATCCTTCAGCCCTCCGTGCCGAGGTTACAGACCAGGAGGACCCGCCACTGTCTCCCGCCAAGCCCAAGGAGACCCAGCGAGTTAATATACTCCTCAAACTCACGTCTCCACTGCGGCCACAAAATCACCAGCTCTCCTGGGTTTTCCAGAAACGGCAATAGTCGCTGATGTAGCCAGCAGGCTCCCATTGTTCTCCTTGTTGCCAAGTGTTCTGTCTGTAAAATGACCAGGCAGGAGGCAACTCTTCATGCAGCAACCAGCTCTCAGCTTTATTACAACAACCTGGTTTATCTCCAGATGGGCTGTGACCACCTCACGCCACCCTAGGGGGCGGCACTGCCACACACTCACATCCCACACACCACACACGCTGACCTGCAGCAGTAATGACAACGATGCCCACCAGGAGGTGCAGTGAACAGAGTATCAGAGACAGCAAACCAGGCTCCCGCACCTGCCTTGATAGTGAATCAGCTGTGAGCGTCTGACACTGAAAGGCACAGGGACCCTGCAGCAATTCCATCCTGCTGCACAGAGATTTACATTTCTCTATGTTCTTTACAAGATTCACATCATCCCTGACTGTTCGCTCCTTAGAAACTCTAACACCTAAATATTTAACCTCTTTTTTCACTATTATGTTAATGTAATGTCGGGGCTGTGTTAAGGGGGGCGGGGATTTTCCCCAGCATGCTTTGCCAGCAGAAGACGTTATTTCTGTGTGTGTTAAAATGTTATTACTGTGTCATTATGCTGCTGCGTCATTATAACTGCGTTATAATGACAGCAAAAAGTGCAGCAGAACAAAAAGTGCGAGAAATGCTGGAGGCAGACATTATTGAGCCCTCCAGCAGCCCTGAGCGGCGCCGGTGGTGCTGGTCAGGAAAAAGGATGGTTTGTGGCGGTTCTGCATGGACTACCGGCACCTGAATGACGTCACCCGTAAGGATTCCTACCCCCTGCCCCACATCGATGGCAAGCTGGACCACATCACCGGCTCCAGCTGGTTCAGCTCGCTGCATCTACGCAGCGGCTATTGGCAGGTAGAGCTGTCACCTGAGGCCCGCCAGAAAACAGCCTTCTCCATCGGGCAGGGACGGTATCAGTTTAAAGTGATGCCGTTTGGACTCTGCAACGCCCCGGCCACCTTTGAGCTCTTGATGGAGCGAGTGCTGGCTCACGTGCCCCAGAGCTGCTGTGTTGTCTACCTGGACGACCTACTGGTGCGTGCAGCTGATTTTGACGGCGCCCTGTCCAATCTCCAGGAAGTATTGGACGCCATCCAACAGGTCGGGCTGCGGTTACACCCGAGAAAATGCCACCTATTTCAGTGGGAGACCACCTTCCTGGGCCACGTCGCCAGCGCAGTGGAAGTCGCCACCGATCCAGAAAAGGTGGCAGCGGTGCGAGACTGGCCAGTGCCGCGGAATGTGGGAGAACTGCAGAGCTTCCTCGGACTGGCCTCCTACTATAGGAGGTTTGTGAAAGACTTCGCCTCCATCGCCAGACCACTGCATCAGCTGACGCAGAAAGGACGCGCATTTCAGTGGAGTGAAATTGTGCTGCTGCTCTTTCCCAACTTCGCGCAGCGCTCATCAGAGCTCCCATCCTGCAGTACCCCGACCCGAGTCGCCCTTTCATCGTGGACACGGACACCAGCAACCAGGGCATCGGGGCGGTGTTATCCCAGGAGGGAGAACAGGGAGAGCAGGCAGTCGCTTTTTTCAGCCGCACTTTCAGCAGAGCCGAGAAGAATTACTGCATTACTTGCAGAGAACTGTTGGCTGTCATCCAGGAGCTTCGCCATTTCTGCCCGTATGTGTACGGGGGGAGGTTCCAGCTCAGGACGGAACCGGATGGACAGTTGGCGAGATGGCTGGAAGCACTGCAGGATTATGATTTTTAGATTGCACATCAGGCAGGCCGCCTCCATTCCAACGCTGATGTGCTGTCTCGGTGTCCCTGTGCTGCGGAGGACTGTCGGCACTGCCAGCAGGCAGAGGACCGAACCCAAGCCGTCCCACAGGCTGCTGCTCTCCAGACCGCTGTGAGCAGGAATAACGCAGCAACACACAGCTCCTCCTCGGATAATCAGGCAGCCTCCCCCAGCGATGATGTCACAGAGGTCCTCGGCACGCAGCAGCTGCAGAACGAGCAGGACAGAGACCCAGTCATTTCTCAGGTTCGGCAGTGGCTGGACGCAGGACAGCGGCCCGCCTGGGAGGTTGTGTGTGCGCTGGACCCAGAGACCAAGGCCCTACACTCCCAGTGGGCCAACCTCTGCTGTCACAAGGGCGTGGTGTATCGGCAGTGGCAGACTCCAGCTGGGCAGCGTCATGTCTGGTAGCTGCTGGTTCCTCGTCGACTCCGGCCCAACGTACTCCAGCTGGTTCATGGGGCGGTAGGAGCGGGCCATTTCAGGGTGACCAAGACTTTGCAGGGTCTTCGAGCCCGGTTCTACTGGCCCGGATGTCACCAGGATGTGGAGCTCCACATCCATCGCTGCAACACCTGCACAGCTCAGAAAGGACCAACTCAGCGATCCCACGCTCCTTTGCAGCAGTACCAGGTGGGAGCACCGATGGAGCGGGTGGGAGTGGACATTCTGGGCCCTTTTCTGACCACGGACCGGGGGAACCGCTATGTGCTGGTCGCAATGGATTATTTTACCAAGTGGCCATAGGCGTACGTGGTCCCAGATCAAAGCGCCGCTACAACAGCATCAAACCTGGTGGACGAAATGTTCTGTCAGTTTGGTGCATCGGAGGAGCTACACAGTGATCAGGGTCGGAACTTCGAGGCAGAGGTCTTCGGAGAGGTCTGCAAGTGGCTGGGCATCCGGAAGACCCTGACCACCCCACTGCATCCACAGAGCAATGGCCTGGTCAAACGGTTCAACCAGACCCTCACCACCCAGCTCGCTGTTCTAGTGGACCAGCGATGGCGAGACTGGGACCTGCATCTGCCCTTTGTTCTGTGGGCGTACCAGACGGCAGCTCAGGAATCCACCTGGTGCACCCCTGCGGCACTGATGTTTGGACGCGAGCTGCGTACACCGGTGGATTTGGTATCTCTTCCCCCCCCCCCCCGAGCCGGAGGTGGAGGGCAAACCAAGGTTGGATTATTTGTTTTGCTTGAAGGAATGTCTCCACACGGTGCATGAACTGGCTCGGGAGACCCTGGCAGCAGCGGTGAGTCGGCAGAAGTGGGCGTATGACTCCTGCTGCCAGGGGAGAGACTTTACACCGGGAGATTGAGTCTGGGTCTTCTGCCCTTAGAGGAAAAGAGGATGGTCACCAAAACTGGCGAGCCATTGGTCGGGACCGTGCGTGGTTCTACAGAGACTGTCGGATGTGGTGTACAGGGTGAAGCTAAAGAAAAGGGATCGGGTCTTGGTACTCCGCCGTGATCGTCTCGCCCCGACCAGCCATCCACCCCACTGGTGGTCGAGTCGGAGCCTTCACCCTGACCAGATTCTCCAACTGAGACACTGATGGACACTGGCGGGCCTGTACGTGCTGGTTGCCGGCAACGGAGGCCGCCCCGACACCTGGACAGATTTGTGTTGGACTTCTATTATTCTGGGGATAGAAACCAGTCCGGGGGGGCAGGGGGGGGGTTGGCGTAGTGTAACGTTGGGGCTGTGTTAAGGGGGGAGGGGATTTTTCCCAGCATGCTTTGCCAGCAGAGGACTTTTTTTTTTGTGTGTGTGTTAAAATGTTATTACTGTGTCATTATGCTGCTGGGTCATTATAACTGCGTTATAATGACCCAGCAGTGTTCTAGGTAGAATTAGAGCCAGACTGATCATGTGTTTGTGCAACCATGATTGAAACGGAGGTCTGGGAGAACGACCTCCCCTCCTGTCTGTGTTCAGTGTGTGTTTCAATAAAGCCTGTTTCGTCACAGCCACCTGCTCCTTTTCTTGTGTGAACCCCTAATACGTCACATTATGAAAGGAATTATGAGGAAAATTATGTAGAGGTGATGATTCACATTTATTTAAATTTAGTCTGAAACCCGAAGCTTTGGAAAACTGATTAATCAATTCCAATGCAAGGGGGATTTGATTTCATTTTTTAAGACCAAGGTGGTGTCATCTACCAGCTGACGGATTTTAATTTGTCTCTCCATCACACTGATACCTTCCATCCATCCATCCATCTTCTTCCACTTAATCCTTTTCGGGTCGTGGGGGGCTGGAGCCTATCCCAGCGTCTTTGGGTGAGAGGCAGAGTCCATCCTGGACAGATCGCCAGTCCATCGCAGGGCAACACAGAGACACAGACAACCATCCACTCTCACAGTCACACCTAAGGACAGTTTAGAATCCCCAGCTGATGCCAATTAACCTAACCTGCATGTTTTTGGCCTGTGGGAGGAAACCGGAGAAATCCCGGAGTAAACCCACGCAGACACGGGGAGAACATGCCCTGTTTCAGTCAGCTGGTTATTTCTGTCCATCATCTTCAATCCTGCTCCCCTCCATGAAACCACAGGGACCCAGAAAAAAGGCTCCTTTTCCTTCTGGCCTGGCTTGTTCCATCTGCAGCCACAGCCTTCTGCTGTCCTCCAAATCCTCTGGTGCAGCATTTCAGCTAAATGGATGCCCTTCTCCTGGCAGACTGGGGAGCCTTTACTCTGACGCTAAACTTCTTCTTTAACCCTCCTTTGTGTGAAAAGCACAACGACGCGTCTGTTTTGATTTTCCATCCTTCTTCCCAGCCTGTGCACAATGTCCACAGCATTTTCCATCTTTGAGCTCATTCCTGAACCATCCTGCAGAGGATCTGGATCACTGGAGCTCTGATGTTCTCTTCCTTTTCTTCTTTTAAGGCCTCAATGCGGAGACACCACCTCATTCTAGATCTTTCTTGCTCTCTCACTTTCACTCGGAGATCGTTAACCTCTTTAGTCAGCTGGTCATTGTGTTTTTCCCAATCCTGCATTTTCTTTTGGCGCTCTTTCATTTCCTCCGAGTTCAGCTGGACCGTCTTTGCTAGGCTGGCCATCATGGCGCTGCTTTTTGGCGCCTGCTCTTTCACATCAGCTAGCTGAGTTAGCCGCTCATCCATTCTCTTCTCAAGCTTCAATATGGCTTCCAGAATAGTTTGGTTAGAAACCTCTGGATTCTCACCCTCCTCTGAAGGCTTTGGTTTCTTTTCAGCCGGTATCTCAGTCGGTGTTGGTGGGGTTGAGTCTCTACCGCGCTCTCTCTGATCCAGCAGAGGTGTTTCCATGGCGTCATCGTGTTCCTCTACACCACGGCTTTTCTCCGTATTTGCAGACATTTCTGGTTCTTTAGTGTCCATCTTTAGCTTGGCAGGCTTGATTAACGTTTGGGTTATCATTTCGGTACTGATAGCTAGGGGTTACCAAACTTATTCGGCCTCAATATGGGACTATTTCCGTGAGCTCCACAAAAAGCGTCTGCTCAGTTCGCCATCTTGTCCAGCCTCCGCTAAAGGACAATTACTGGGAGAATCTGAGCGATGGCTGCCGACACCAGTGATGAGCTCTTCTGTTGTACTGGATCGTTTCTCCTGAATTGTACCGGTCCGGTTTATGGAGTTTAGAGCCGAGCAGAGCTCTGATCTCTGCGCTTCCTCAGTCGGAGCTAGCCGGGCTAATGTTAGCTGTTAGCTGGTTTCCACTGTTTTCAATAAGAAAGAATCGAAGAATAAAATTATTATTATTCTCTCCTCAGAGGTTTTTGAATCTGTTCTCTTCTCTGTTTCCGCGTGTCTTGATCAGAATGTTCCGTTCTTTAGTTTTTAATTCGGCGCGTTAATTTGAACGTTATCAGAGGAGTTTAAGGCTTGAATATATTTAGATTTATTAGAAAAAAATGAAAATTCAAGGGAAAGAAGGTGCAAAATTATGTGAAAAATTACAAATTTACAAGAAAAAAATTTGAAACTTATGTGAAATAGTTGGAGATTTTTAAGAAAAAAAATCTAATTCATTAGAAAAATGTCACAAATTTTTGAGAAAAAGGTTTTTAAGAAAAAAAAATCACAATTTTTTTAAGAAAAAAGTCACAAATTGAGGGAAAAAGTCAAATTTTTTGAGAAAAAGTTGAAAATCTATGAGGAATTTTTTTTGAATATACAGGAAAAAATGTGCAATTTTATGTGGAAAAATTTGCACATTTACCACAAAAAAAGTGGAAACTGATATAAAATGACTGCAAATTTACCAAAAAAAATCTAATTTGTGAGGCAGAAAAATAATAAACGAGCAGAAAAACTGTTGCAAATGAGGCCAAAAAGTTTCTGTCCATGACTGAGCCTCAGAGGTTTGATGGGATCATTCCAGGACGTCTGCGGAGGCTAAAAACCACTGAATCACGCGTCCAACATTCAGGCCTGTTATCCAGCAATAAAAGTCAGGCTTTCAGTTTCACTTCACTTTGCAGCAGTTTCCCCTTGGAACTGGAACTTTCTTTAGTTCAGGAATTGGGGTCATTTTACCACTTTCTCTTGGACATCAGACATTTTTTCTTGTGATTTGCCCATTTTGCTTGTAAAATTGTCACATTTTTTCTTGCAAATCTCCCACTTTGTTCTTGTCAGTTTGACTTTTTCTCCTTTAATTTTGCCACTTTTTTCTCCTAAATTTGTCACTATTTTCTTGCAGTATTGCCACTTCTTTCATGTCAAATAACCACATTTTCTCCTAAATTTGTCCCTTTTTCTGGTGAATCTGCCCCATTTCTTGTGCGGCTGTGGTGCAGGTGTAGTGTGGCGGGAAGCAGGAATGAACAGAGGGCTGGTGAGCCGTTCATGGCAGCAGCAGATGGGGAGAACTCAGGGGACGGCTTTCCCTGAACCTCCCTACCAGGAATCAGCCAAGACATTTCATTAGAAGTTGGAGAAGAATGAAAATTAACTTGCCTGTTAGCCTGGACTTGGATGCTGCCTGCTGCTGGACTGTGTTGAGTGTCGTCCCTCTCCCTGGCTACGGAGAGCTTGGACCCCACCATGGGAGGAGTAGGGGCCACCCCCAGCGTCATGGAAACAGGAACTTCCGGAGACGGCACGGAGAGCCTCCGAGCAGCGGGAGGAGCCAACAAGGAGACGGACTGTGCGGCAGCTGGAGAGGAAGAATAGGCTGACGTGACGGCCGGCGGAAGCAAACTGGAAGAGGAGACTGCCGTGAGAATTGTCTCGCTGGATGAGGAACGGGCTGCTGGAGAGGAGGAGATGGTGCTCCTCTGGTGCCACGAGACTGCTTTTGTTGTGATGTGGCGCATTATAAATAAAGCTGAATTGAACTGAATTGAACTGAATTGGTGATCCGGGGCTGGACAACGTCGTCTTTCCAGGGCTGGAGTCGAGGCGAGTTGGAGCTCCGGAGACAGAGGCAGGGCTGGAGCGGGAGAGCTGAGCGAGGAGGACGGCCTCTTTCGCCGTGAACGCCGCTTCCATGTTGAGGGCAGCTCCAAAGCTGGCGATTCCCTCGCCACAGCGCGAGGATGAAGTGAAGGATGTCGGCTGATTCAGGAAAGAACAAGAGATCGGAACATTCCTCCAATACCTCCGCTGCAGTGGCCCGAGTGACACGAGCAGCCTCTTGAGAAACCAGCCCCTGCGTGGAAGTGAAGGCGTCCTCAAGACGGGCCAGTCCGCTCAGCTCTGCGTCGCTCCAGTAATCCAACACGACTCCTGCAGCAAGTAGGAAAAACACACACAAAAAATGAAAAAAATCACGCTACTTCACCACTTGGGCTCTTTGTGGTGGCAGCTGACTGTCATGTCTGCTGCGTAACTTGCAGCGAACCCATGAATGGATACGAGCCCAAAGTGCAGTAATGTATCGTGTTTATTTACTAAAGGGTCAACATACAAAATGTCCAAATAAGAGTCACTGGTAAGAGAAGATGAGACAACCGGCTACAAACTCCGTTGGCTCGGATTAGATGCCAAGCGCTCCAGGCAGGGTAGGAGCGGAGAGGAAAGGCATAAATGAGGAACGACCTACATCCATGTTGGAGCAGAAAGGCTCTGAGGTCCAACACAGTTCAGTCCAGGGAAAAACCAACAGTCGCGAGCCAGGAAGTCCAATGTTGACTGAAGCTGCCACACTGACTGATCACACTGCCTCCCATAAGTCCACAAATCCCCGATGAAGGCAAGTGGACACAGCCGTGTGGCAAGCCAGTGTGTGACTGATTGGAATATGTGTGAGTGTGTGTACGTGCGTGTGTGTGCATGTGGTGAAACAATATAGCCGGTGAATGTCTGGTGAGAGGAGGAGGTGGGGCTGCAGGGCTGGCAGAGCGCCAGACTCAAAATAATCTGCCAGCTAAAAATGAATTTATTTCGGATAGTACAGTACAGGTTAAAAGAAACTGTATAACAACAAGGTCAAATTAGACAAAGACTCCTCCTACTATACAATTCCACGTGAGTTATCCGAAATGGGTGATGGCTGAAGCCGCAGCTTATATTGCCCACCCATATTCCATCCAAGAATTCAAAGGAGAAAAAAGAGAAAACAAGACAAGAGCGATTACAATTTAAAACAAAGCTAAGATAAAATGTGACTGAGAGAAAAAAGAAAACTAAGCTAGGCTAAGTTAAGCGGTTACTATTCAAAAACAAATCTAAGACAAAATGTCACAGAGAAAAAAAAGAAAAAAAAAACTAAGCTACAACACAACACAGGCTGGATATGTCAATCCTTATGTGAGTTTACATGTCGTCTTGTAAATATGTTTGGAGTATTTCTTCCTTTAGTTTTTGTTTAAATTGTCCAAGCGTTGTACATGATTTTAATTCAGGTCCAAAATCGTTCCATAATCTGACTCCTTGCACTGAAACACAGTGTTGCTTGGTGGTTGTTCTCACTGTAGGCTTTTGAAATATACATGTTCCTCTGAGGTGATATCGTTTCTCCCTTGTTTGGAACAACTTTTGGATATTTGCGGGCAGTGATAAATTCTTCACTTTGAAAATAATAAGCACAATCAAAGCCCTACAACCACAAATCATGGACAGAGTTGGAAACAACCCTGAACACGACGCAAACGTCTTTATTTTTCAGCATCTGGGGACAGAATCTGGATCAGGACTAAAAAGATTAAATCAGGATTAATCAGATTAAACCAGGATTAATCAGTTCTAAGGAATTGAAGTGATTTTTTTTTCTCCTGGAGGAAACAGATGATGTCATGTCGTACTTTGATGATGGAGAAGACTTTGGAGGAGACAGTGACAACAACACGGACCAGACTATTTTCTGGAAATGTTTCTTCAGCTTTCATACAGATTTGAAACATGTTTCAAAGCCATTTTCCATGTTCTAAACCTGTTTTAGTGTTGGAGTCCAGACTGTCCAGCAGCTGAAGAGACGATCTGATGTTTTCACCTCGTCGTCGTTGTTGTTGTAAAGGTTCTAGTCCAGGAGAAAGTTCTTCCAGACTCAGACGAGCCGTGGAACGCTCTGCCACCAGCTCTGCTTTGATCTGAAAGAAAGTTGGTCTGTTTTTCTGACTTTTAAAACTGCTTCTAGAATCTGGTGGAGAAACTTTGGTCAGTTTGATGTTGTGCTGCTGATTGGTTGATAAAAACAAACAGATTCACACCTGGGTGTTGGTCACGTGACCCTTTAAAATGGAGGGAGAACAAACCATTGTTCTTAATGACTGCTGTTATATACTGTATTTATGTATGTATGTACTTGTATTATTTATTGGGTTTTATTTCATTCATTATGTACTACATCCATTGTGTATGTGTGGAATGTGTGGTTGCAGCACGGGTGACAAGCCCAAGACAAACTTCCCCTAGAGGAACAATAAAGTTTATCTTATCTTATCTTCCACCAAAAACATCCAAGAATAAACTGGGCTCATTGTCTGACTGAAGAGGAAAACATGAAAATGTTACAGAGAATAACTAGAAAAGCACTCAGAGCGCATACCTCTGCCAAGGCTCCTTCCGTTTCTCATGGATCTCCTCCAAAATGTAATGGGTTTGTGTGTCGGCCTATAGCCACTTGTGGTGAAAATTGCATCAAAGTCTGTCCATCAGTTTTGGAGGATTGTTGCTAACACACTGTGAGAAGATGAGAGCCTTGGCTGAGGTATGCATTCTCAGATCATCACCAAAATATAATGGGTTCCTCTGTAGCCCAAGAACCACCTCTGGTGAAAATTTCATCCAAATCCATCCAGTAGTTTTTGTGTAATCCTGCTGCACATAAACAAAGCCCTTGGTGGAGGTATGCACTCTCAGATCATCACCAAAATCTAATCATGTGTTCCTCGTGCCATTACACACCTTTGCTGAAAATTCCATCAAAATCCGTTCCTAACTTTTTGAGTTATGCTGGTAACAGACAGACAGACAAACCCCGGTAAGAACAGCAGCTCCTTGGTGGAGGTAAAAATGGAACCAGGATCAGCAGGAATGTTGGAGATTTACCAGAAAAAAGGAACATTTTCAACAAACAAAAACTGTTCATTTTTCAAGAAAAAACTACAAATTTATCAGAAAAAGTTGAAATTGTGGAAGAAAAACTTTGAAAATTTAAAAAGTTGCAAATTGATTTAATACAAACTATAAATTTAAAAGAAAAACATTAAAATTTTCAAGAAAACAGTGTCAAATTAGGAAGAAAAAAACTTTCAAACTAAGTTGAAAAAGCATCCAATTTTTAATAAAAAATGTTGCAAATTTACAAAATAATCTGAATATTTATGAGTAAAAATGGTGAAGAAAATATTTCTCTAAAGTGTAAAATTAGTGAGAAATGCTGCAAGAAAATGTAGAGAATAAAAGTCACAAGAAGAGTCGTAAATTTATTAGAAAAGATGATTTTGATGTAGAATTTATTAGTCAACATTTTATTTTCAGCTGCATTTCTAACAGATTTACATTTATTTTGATGATTTATCAGAGAAAATCCAGTTTAAAGAGCTGAAGTTTCAGAGTCATTATTTCCTTTGATTTTTACGGTATGGAGGACCAATAGTGCCCAAAGAAAGACGATCTAGAGATAAAAAATCAAAGCTGCTGTCACTTCACACTCTCCCCCTCCTACACACTACAGAGACACTGAGGAGCCAGAGGAGAACCAGAACCCAGGATAGAGAGGTTCAGTGAATGTGGTGTTGAAGGTGTGGAGGTGGATCAGTGAGTCAGAGGAGACGCTGTAGAAGGACAAGATCCCAGCAGGACAGTCCACATACACACCTACTCTGGTGGAGACAGACCGGGAGGAGAAGGGGGTGAAGATGTTATTGTGAAGAACAGAGTAACCATCATCACGACAGATCAGACTCCAGGACTGATTATTCCCTCCAAACACACAGTCATCACTGTCTCCTTTCCTCCTGATTCCTCTGTAACTCACTGATATAGAAACCTCTCCTCTCCTCTCAACCTCCCAGTAGCAGCGACCAGTCAGACCATTTCTACACAGCAGCTGACGAACATCAAATCTGTCTGGATGATCAGGATAGTTCTGATCCTTCTCCACCAGTGTCACCTTCCTGTTGTTGTCAGACAGTTCCAGTTCTCTGTTCACTGAGTTTGTGTCCAGTTCAAGTTGACAGAAATCTGATGGAGAGACAAAGACAGAAGACAGCTGCAGTTTATCATCTGACACGTCTGATGGCTTCATCCTTTCTTTCCTCAGGGCACCTGTGGCCTCTGAAAACCAGCAACAATCAGCACATTTAATGGGCTGCAAATCAAGGCCTTAAAATAGGACATTTCATGAAAAAGGGATGAAATTTCATTGATAAACTTCTTCATTTTTCCTGATTCTGTCTCAGTGTTCGAGCATCTGAGGAGTTAAAAAGAGACATGAGGGGAAAAGTTACACATTTAAAATAAAAATGCAGGAAATGTGCAAGAAAAAGTTGGAATATTAAAAGAGAAAAGATGAAGATTCATTTAAAAATGAAAATTTAGAAGATAAAACAAAATGTCCAGGAAGAAGATAAAAATTTGTCAGAAAAAAATCTAATTTACAAGAAAAATCTTGAAAATTCTCAAAAAAGACGTTAAATTTCTTTTTCTCTTGTCTGTTTTATCTAAAAAAGGTAAAAATTTTAGTGACAAAGTTGCAAATTTTACAAGAAAATCTGATTTAAAAGCAAAAAGTAGCAAATTTAAAACAGCAGAGAAACAAAAATTAACAAATTTACAAGAAAAAAAAAATTGTAAATTATCTCCAAAGTTCAAGCTAAGAAAATTAACATTTGCAAATTGACAAGAAAAAGATGCAAATCTGTCAGAAGAAAAGTTCAAATTTTAAAGGAATAAAGAAAAAATCTGAGTTGCAATTAAAAAGCTCAAAGATTTCTACGTATTGTTTTAATTTGGCAGAAAAAAGCTGCAGATTTGTGAGAAAAAAGTAGAAAATGTGCAAAAAATAAAATTTACAAGAAAACAACTAAAAATTGGTCAGAAAAATCAAACTGAAAGAAAAAGCTGAAAAATGAAAATTTACAAGAAAAAAAATGGTAAATTGAAAAGAAAAAACTGCAAATTTATAAGCAAAAAATTTGCAAATTGACACAATAAAATCAAAATTTATCATAAATTCCAAATGTTTGAGAAAGAAATGAGCAAATTTAAAACTTAAGAGAAAAAAGTTTCATATTTACAAGAAATAATTTCCAAACTAAAGAAAAATGAGACATTTAGAAGACAAAGGAACAACTTTGAAAGGAAAATGTTGGATTTTCTACAAAGAAAATGTAAACTTCTGAATCAAAAGTGTAATTTTAAAGTGAAAAGTTGAAGTGAAGAAGAAAAAGTTTGTTGAAAAGCAGAGCAGACGGTCAGTGACGGAGCAGCTCATTGCAGCCTGATGACATCACCCTGAGAGGCTCAGACCTGCTGACCTTTGACCCTGACCTGGACCTAGAGCAGCAGCTGCATGCAGACCCAGCTGAGGATCATTGTGTGTGAGTTTGGTGACCATCGGGGCAATTGTCTAGGAGGAGGAGAGCTTCTGTGAAATGTGCACGGACACACATGACACCATCAAAGTCACCAGTTGTTCATTGAAGTGAAAAATCATTTAATTTTACAGGGAAAAAGGAACAAATGTCCAAAAAGCCTCAAATTTAGCAGAAAAGCCTCAAAGTGTCCAGACTAAAGTCACATGTCAGGAAGTGTTGAAGGAAATCCTTTATTCCTCCACTCTGATTGGCTGATCACTCTGACGGATATTTGAGTGATAATAGAGAAAGAGAAGCGACTTTTACTGTCGACACTTTCACTCCACCAACTTTAAATCACACAGTTTTCATTGAAAATGTAGAAGTTTTAAGACTCATAAATTACTTTTTCCTGATTCTTTTTCTTCTTATTTTTTTCAACTTTTTCACAAAATTTCATTAAAATTTTGTTTTTTCCTTTTCATGAATTGACTTTTTTTCTTTTAATTTGTGACTTATGTCATAAATTCACATCTTTTTTATTCCCACTTTGCACTTTTGTCTCAATAATTTCTCCTCTTTTGTCTTTCCATCAATTTCTCCCTAAAAATAAAAATGTAAATCTTCTACTTTTCTCTTGTTTTTTACCTTTTTCTCAACAATTTATGAATTCACTTTTTTCTAACAAGTGTAGTTCAGCTTTTTAAATAAATTTCTGTGTTTCTTCTACATTTCCAATGACTGTTGTACAGATGTGACTTTTTTCCTCAGAAATGTTCAACTTTTGTCCTGAATTTGTGACTTTTGTCTTATAATTTCCTGTTGGTTTTACTTGTCGTGGACAAAAGTGGGACAATCTAACCTCTGTTGGACCATCAGTGTCATGGTTGAATTTTGCTCCTCAAAGCAGCACGATGGAACTTTATTGTTCCGCTAGGAACACTGAAAAGACTACAACTATGGAGACTAGGACCTGGGTCCCAACAGCCAATCACAGGGCAGGACTTAGCCACCAACACCATATTGTTGCTGTCAGAGATTGTTTATCGTGGTCCATGAAGCCACGTGCAAAGCTTCTAATATTAGCAGATTAACAGTAGCTGGTTAATTAGTAATGGGAGTCAGAGTGGGAGGGTGTCCTTACTTCAGCTTAGGGCACCAGTCCCTCACAATGTCTCTGCACGTCCCTGTTGGAAGAGCTATTAAAAGGTCTTCAAAGTGTTAATTTCAGCTGAAAAGCCCTGCAGGTCCCTGTTTACTGACTGAGATGTTGTTCATCCAGAGAAAGTTTCATCAGGAGACTTTTTGTCAGCCGTCTCTGCTCAGTAATGTGGGAATGAAGAAATACCACAACTATCAACTTTGGATTGAAAGACAAACTGACAGTTTCTGTTTGGTCCTCATCAGTCAAACTTACACTTCCTCAGACCAGGTTTTAACCACTGCTCTCCACCATGGTCCACCCTGGAGAAGAAACACAGTCAGAATGATTTTCTGTCCAACATCAGTCCTAACTGCTGTTCAGCATGAAGCAGAGTTCGTTTGTCAGTGAGACACAAACAGCTGAAACTCATCTGTGTCTCTGTCTCTGTGATTGGTTCACTGTGTCTGTGAGGAACAGACCAGAAGAAGAAGATCAGGTGATGGAGAAATCATCAGGAACCACATTGTTGACTTGGATCATTTTAAACACAGTGAAAGAAAGAAATCTCTCCACAGGGCAGCAAGAACTAGAAATGTCAGAGGGCTGATTTCAACCTTCATCTCAATCTTCACAACATTTCAGACACTAAAGAACTAGAACATTCACAAAGAACATTTTGGCAGTGTGGCAGAGCTGCTCAAACATCCAGACAAAGGTTCAGTTCTCCTGACTGAGACACAAGCTTTGACATGTGGATCAGGACAAGTCTGGAAACTGAAACCTGATGGTCATTTTTGCCCTGAAAAAATATCCTGATGTTTGACCAACAACAGTGAAGCAGTTTTAACAGCATGAAGAAAACCTGGAATGTAATCAGAGTCTTTAGTTTGTTCATTAAAGAGCCTTTTCTGCTCTTTTTCCACATGCTGACTCAGCTCCCAGAGGTGTGAATGAAATGTCTGAGACATCATTTGTTCCAAACACCTCAGGCTTTAATTCCTGCAGCACCATTGTACAGATGGCAAAGCAGCTCTGTTTTGGAGTGAACTGCTTTAATGCTAATGAGTCCCAGCTCAGCTCAGCCTCCCTCTTTGCTCATTTCTCTGAGATTTGGCTTTGGACAACAATGCCATGTTTGAGGCTAATGTTAGCTTTTAGCTTCAGTTGTCAGACTAAGTAACATGCTACTAAATGTTAGCTGAAGGTTAAGAGTTTAAAAGCCCAAATAAATCTTTCTATGAGACAGAGGAGTGTGGTGTGAATGGTTGATAGCATATGACCGATCCCTGGTTGGAACAACAGAGAAATGACCCTGAAGGAGTGAATGGCTGATAGAGCTGGACCACAGGTGTCTTGTGGGGTGACTAGAATTTACAGAAAAGTGCTTTGAAAACCACAATCAGACCAGCAGCTAGCTCACTAGCTAAGTTAGCTACACTGTAGCTATGTGAGCTCTGAGGATCACTGAGAACTTCCTGTTGTCCTCTGAGGAGAGCGTGGACCACACTATCCACAGGGCAGGTCTGTATCACCTCTGTTAAACAATGACATGATAACCTGACTGAAGAGAACAGGAGATCCAAATGAGGCCTTGAAGGTGGAGGTGTGCGCAGGAGGACTTTGGGTTTGTTGGCTTTGCAGACCAGATAAAATCACACTAATCCTACATAATGCACTAAAATAAATGGAAACCCCCAAAAAAGCCTAATGGGGAACCTTTAAGGTTCATATCTTGTATCCAGGGGACCCAGATGTAACTTCTGAGATGGCAGACGAACACTCCAGGTTCAGAACATGTCAGACTTCCTGACTGACAGACTGTCTCAGACGCCACCATTCACTAGTGCACTGATTAAAGTCTTTAGGATACACACCATAGAGCATGTTACTCAACTGCAGTAGTTCCTGGCCAAGTCACCACCAAAACTATCTTTCCTGTGTGTCTCTGCCCTGCTCTTCAGCCCATGTCTGGTCTCTCTCTCAACTTTATCTGTCCAATATAGGCAAAGATCAATCTTTGTAAAGCCATGTTGCTCATTACTCAGAAAGAAGCAGTGAACAGAGACAAGAAATGAGGTGACCAGCAGGGACCGACACACAGTAAAGATTGTTCTGTCTGGGACCTCAAACCACGGACCACTGCAGTCCAGAAGACTGATGTGGTCCATGTTCCTAACAACTAGTCCACCACCACCCATGATCATCTTTTACAGGTCCTAGTCACAGCTACATGGTTTAGCCTTGTAAAAGACATGGATGGTCACATGATTACTATCAGAATATTTAAACCTGTCTTCACTGAGAAATACAGGATTTATACTGACACACTCTGGCAGGAGCTTGAATGTCTTTTCTGGGGGATTTTTCAGTTCATCACTATGATGCTTTCAGTGGCCCCATCACTGTACTATTGGCTGTGACATCAGTCCAGTCCACACCATGATTCCACAGCCTCACAGCTTCTCTGAACCAAGGATCTTAGTGGCCTGTTGTCTGCCTCTGCGCAATATTTACTGATGAAGACAGCGGTCCTAGACATAGCAGGTTAGCAGCTGATGGAAGACAAACACTGAAAGGCTCCTATTGGTGCTGAGACACTGATTCATTCCATCATCATGATCTGCACATCACTACCTGTCCTCCTCTGATGAAGAAGAACATCAGCTGGGGAACCTCCACTGGAACTCCTCAGTGTTCTGTTCCTGTTAGAACCAACATCAGCACCTACAGATTCAGTTTGGGCTTCTCTAAAAGTTCCTTACTAAGGATGTTCTATCTCCATACTGGTGAGCAAGGATTCAGACCCACAACCTGTCAGTAAATGATTTAATTATTTTATCATTACCCCCTCATGGATCGTCACCTTGTCATGGTGAGGGGTTTGCATGCCCTAGTGACCTACCCCCCATTGGCAAATCAGATCACTGCATGGTCATGTTAACACCCAAGTACGTTCCCCTTGTGCAAAGGCAGCCTGCTTATACACGGACTGTGAGGAGGTGGACACAGGAGGCTGCTGATGCACTGCAGGACTGCTTCGAGACGACAGACTGGAGCGTACTCTGTGAACCACATGGGGTGGACATAGACAATATGACCGACTGCATCACAGAATACATTAGATTCTGTGAAGACATGACCATGCCAGCTCAGACTGTACACTGCTTCTCCAACAGCAGACCATGGGCAACCAGTGACCTGAAAGCACTTCTGAACATGAAGAACAGAGTTTTTAAGGTCCAGAGACAAGGAGAAGCTGAGGGGAGTGCAGCATGAGCTGAGAGAGATGCTGAGGAGGTGCAAGGACGATTATAGGAGGAAGTTAGAAGAGAAACTCAGGCAAAACAACACTAAAGATGTGTGGGAGGGAATGAAGCAAATAACTGGGTGCAAGGGGAGAGTCAGGCAGCCATCTGGAAGCCAGGAGAGAGCTGAGGAACTGAATCTGTTTTTTAATAGGTTCAACTCACAGTCTGTCACCCCCACAACACAACCAGACCCCCACGCACCCCTCCCCACCCACCCTCCTGTGCAGAACCTCTCTCCATCTCCCTCCTCCTCCTCCTCAGGGGGCACCAGAACCCACCCTCACTTCATTGTGGACTACAGGACCAGGTGGAGAAACAGCTGGAGGGACTCCGTCAGCGGAAGGCGGCGGGCCCTGATGGCATCTCCGCCAGGACCCTGAGGACCTGTGCCAACCAGCTAGCTCTGGTACTGAAACACCAGTACAACCTGAGCCTGAGTCTGGAGAGAGTACCGGTGCTGTGGAAGACATTCTGCCTGGTTCCTGTCCCCAAGAAGTCATCTCCATCGGACCTGAACGACTATCGACCATTTGCCCTCACATCTCATGTGATGAAGGTGCTGGAGAGACTGGTCTTAGCCCACCTGAGGCCGCAGGTGAAGACGTGGCTGGACCCTCTGCAGTTTGCATATCAGCCTCATTTAGGAGTTGAAGATGCTGTCATCTTCCTGCAGCAATGAGCCCATCTGCACCTGGATGGTGGAGGAGATACTGTGAGAATCACTTTTTTTTATTTCTCCAGTGCCTTTAACACCATCCAGCCATTGCTGCTGGGTGAGAAGCTGTGGGTGATGGGGGTTGACAGCTCTGTGATCTCCTGGATTACTGACTACCTGACAGGCAGACCACAGTTTGTCCAGCTGGGCAATGTCTTGTCTGAAGTGGTGGCTAGTGATACAGGAGCTCCACAGGGGACTGTGCTCTCTCCTTTTCTCTTTACCTTATACACCACTGACTTTCAGTACAACTCTGAGTCATACCACCTGCAGAAATTCTTTGACGACTCAGCTGTTGTGGGGTGTATAAGAGGAGGAGAGGAGGGGGAGTACAGGGCATGGTAGACAGATCTGTGGAGTGGACGGACCAGAATCACCTGAGGTTGAATGTCAGCAAGACCAGAGAGATGGTGATTGACTTCAGGAAGAGGAAGGCTCCTTCTCAGCCACTGCAGATTCAGGGGGAGGCTGTGGGAGTGATTGAGGACTACATATATGTGG
>JAJAQF010000106.1:0-36212 GCA_020510985.1 Pholidichthys leucotaenia | reverse complement strand
AGATATGGTCACCGCCTATGTCGATGGTTGTTCTTTTCACCATGAAACTCACATTCATGCTGGTGTAGGTGTGGCATGGCTGAACAATCAGCCTTGTGAACACCACAGCTATCAACTGGGTTCCCAATCATCCCAGTATGCAGAAATTGCAGGTGTGCTCATTACACTGCAACTTGCCGTAGACCATGGCATTCGCACATTGGTCATCTGCACTGACTCCAACTACGCACACCTCAGTTTCACTTGTCATTTAGCACTCTGGAAGGCCAAAGGTTTTGTAACCTCCAACCGCAAACCGGTTAAACATCAAGACCTTTTCAAGGCATGTGATCACCTGGTCACCTCCAACAACCTCCAGGTGTACTGGAAAAAGGTCAGAGGTCACTCGCGCACACCAGGTCAGGACAAAGAATGAAATGACCTTGTGGACTCACTTGCAAAACAAGGAGCCATACAAGGCACGCCCTCGTCCTTTCTGCTCAGGTGCCGACTTCACAGTCCCACCCACCCACTCCTACAGTCTACGCAGTCACTAGGGCCCAGACTAACAGGGCCCATGATAGGACACAAACCACAGGTCCCCTCGCGGTTGACCCTATTTTCACTGATGCTGACCTTATCTCTCTTCAAACCCTTGACCCTGTGATCCATAAAATGATACAATACCTCTCGGATCCTGCACTTAATGCACCATCCGACTTGGATCTCGCTGACACTCCAGACTTGAAACCACTTTTTGCTGCATGATCGTCCTTGCAGCTGCGAAATGGCATTCTAGTTCATGTTTCCGATGAACTCCCTGTGCCTGCGCTTGTGGTACCTCGTAACCAGAGGGGGGTGATGATTGTTCATGCCCATGATCTCCCAACTGCAGGATACAAAGGCGTCAAAGCGACGTACAACACACTCAAACAAGTGGCATATTGGCCATACATGCGAAAGGATGTAGCAGACTACATCAAGGGATGTCTCGTATGTTGCCAGTTTCAACCAACCAACCCGATTCATCGAGCACCCCTACAGAAAAGAGGCATTTCATTCCCATGGTCTGACCTCCAAATTGACTGGGTAGGTCCTCTTCCACGGTCAGCCAGAGGAAACAAATACTTCCTCACAGTCACATGTGCTTTCACCAAATGGGTCGAGTGCCTGCCTGCTCCTAATGACACGGCAGAAACCACGGCCTACTTGTTGATGAACCATGTATTCTCTAGATTTGGTCTGCCAAGCCGAATCAACTCTGACCGCGGCACTCATTTCACCGCCGAAGTCATGCGACAACTTTGGGAAACCTTGGGAGTTAAAGCTAACTTCCATATTAGCCACCACCCACAATCCTCCGGACAGGTTGAAAGAACCCACCGAACTGTGATCAACATACTGAAGAAGTATGTTTCACCACACCAAAAAGACTGGGATGTAAAACTCCCGCTGGTCTTAATGGCCATCCGAGCCACACCCCATTAAGCTACGGGGGTGTCACCTTTTGAAATGATGACAGGCCAGCAAATGACTTTTCCCCTGCATCTACTTTACAAACCTGGAGAAGCCAGTGTTGCTACAGCTTACACTACTCACCAGTACATGACTGACCTGACCAAACATCTCCAACAGACTTTTGCCTTTGCCCAAAAACATTTGGACCGATCAGCTGAAGGACGCAAAGCCTACTACGATCAGAAAGCCTCGCATGACGAACTCCAAGTGGGAGACAAGGTTTTCTATTATGCTTTTATTCCTCAGACAGGACAGACCAATGCATGCGCAGGAAAACTCGCTCGGAAGTTCCTCCCCAGGTGGACAGGTAGACACACGATTACAGATAAACTCTCTCCGGTCGTTTACCAAATCAAAATAAGCAAAGGTCGCCAGGACCCCATCTCCAAATGGGTCCATTGTAATCAAATCAAAGCTTACAAAAACCCCATGGGACTCGTCAGGGACAACACTGTTCCATTAAGTCAGTAAACAAACCTAAAATCTTGTTTGCGCCCGATAGACAACTGTTAGCTGACTATCAGCCTCAGGCACGCTCGGTCGCATTTCTCTTCCCTCAATCAGGTAACTGCATTAAACCTTCAAAAGGAGAAAGTTAACCCAAACTAACTGATGTAGTATGAATTGGCCTATAATAACATATTTGTCATAAGCTACAGGAATTATTTATTTTATTTAATAGTGGGTGTGAAAGGGGGCAGAGTTACACCGTCACTTTTACACCCGCTAAATTAAATAAAAGCACTCGTAAAAGGGGCACCAGTCCTAACGGACAATAATATTAACTTTAATTTTAATTAATTTTGTACCTTCAATTACTTAATGAATCAGTCTCAAAGTTTCAGTGAGTTCTTTTCCTGTCGTGATTAGCAAACATGTACACTACCGTTCAAAAGTTTGGGGTCACCCAGACAATTATTTTGTGTTTTTCATGAAAAGTCACACTTACTTACCACCATGAGTTGTAAAATGAATAGAAAATATAGTCAAGACATTGACAAGGTTAGAAATAATGATTTGTATTTGAAATAATAATTTTTTCCTTCAAACTTTGCTTTCGTCAAAGAATCCTCCATTTGCAGCAATTACAGCATTGCAGACCTAACATGATTGCACAAGGGTTTTCTAATCATCCATTAGCCTTCTGACGCAATGAGCAAACACATTGTACCATTAGAACACTGGAGTGATAGTTGCTGGAAATGGGCCTCTATACACCTATCTAGATATTGCACCAAAAATCAGACATTTGCAGCTAGAATAGTCATTTACCACATTAGCAATGTATAGAGTGTATTTCTGATTAGTTTAAAGTTATCTTCATTGAAAAAAGTGCTTTTCTTTCAAAAATAAGGAAATTTTTAAGTGACCCCAAACTTTTGAACGGTAGTGTATATGCGAAAGAAAAATGCTTCAACTTCTCTCATTCATCTCTTTTATTAAACTCATTCAGGTTACATGGCATGGCGTTCAAATGATGGATAAACAGATTCAAATAACAGCGTAAGATATCACATCAACTGATATTGGATTCCTGAACATAACATCCAGTGTTACACCTCTGTAGAACCAAGGAGGAACCAGACTTATGTTTCAACGGTAAATGAGGCTGAAATCTTTTTAACAAAACAACGCAATTTTATGGGGAAAATTCATAAGCTAATTATCTAAAAATGACTTCTGAATTAATCTACAAAAATTTAAGGGCAGTTACTTAAAAATGACTAAGAGTTTTCCTTCAGTTTATAGCTTTATCCTGTGGCTGAGAGACTAATTGAGCCCTAAAATATGGGCCATATTCAATTGTAATTTAATTGTTAGGACATGAATGAATGAGTGAATGAATGAATGAATGAATGAATGAATGAATGAATGAGTTTTATTTATTTCGGATAGTACATTACAGGTTAAAAGAAACTGTATAATATAACAACAAGGTCAAATTAGACAAAGACTCCTTCTACTATACAATTCCACGTGAGTTAATCGAAATGGGTGATGGCTGAAGCCGCAGCTTATATTGCCCACCCATATTCCATCCAAGAATTCAAAGGAGAAAAAAGAGAAAACAAGACAAGAGCGATTACAATTTAAAACAAGGCTAAGACAAAATGTGACTGAGAGAAAAAGAAAACTGAGCTAGTCTAAGTTAAGCGGTTACTATTCAAAAACAAATCTAAGACATAGTGTCACAGAGAAAAAAGAAAAAGAAAAACTAAGCTACAACACAACACAGGCTGGAAATGTCAATCCTTATGTGAGTTTACATGTCGTCTTGTAAATATGTTTGGAGTATTTCTTCCTTTAGTTTTTGTTTAAATTGTCCAAGCTTTGTACATGATTTTAATTCAGGTCCAAAATCGTTCCATAATCTGACACCTTGCACTGAAATACAGTGTTGCTTGGTGGTTGTTCTCACTGTAGGCTTTTGAAATATACATGTTCCTCTGAAGTGATATCGTTTCTCCCTTGTTTGGAACAACTTTTGGATATTTGCGGGCAGTGATAGATTCTTCACTTTGAACATTATTATTGCGGTTTTAAAGTCGATCAGATCTTTCAACTTGAGAGTTTTTTGTTTAAGAAAAAGTGGGTTTGTTGGTTCCCTGTAAGCTGCTTTGTTGATTATTCTAATAGCTCTCTTTTGAAGCATAAAGAGTGGATATATGTTTGTTTTATATGTATTTCCCCATACTTCATTACAATATGTCATGTATGGGAGTATTAATGAATGATACAAGGTTTATAGTGTGGGTTGATTCAGCAAATTTTTCACTCTGTGTAATATTGCAATTGATTTGGATACTTTACCTTTTATATAATTAATATGTGGCTTCCAACACAGTTTGTTATCAATTATTACTCCAAGGAATTTAGTTTCAGATACCCTTTCAATCTCTACACCATTTACACTGAGTTTGGGTACTGGGTAGTTGTGATGGTTGTTAAAGACTATAAATTTTGTCTTGCTTAAATTGAGCGTTAATTTGTTTGAATCAAACCACAGTTTCAGCTTTCCTAATTCCTTTCCGAGTGTATCCAGAAGTTGTTCCAAATTGTTTCCACTGCATAGCAGGTTAGTGTCATCAGCAAACAATATTAAGTCCATTTTTTCTGAAACTTTACATATATCATTTATATACATATTGAATAATAATGGTCCCAAAACTGAACCCTGTGGGACTCCACAGGTGACCTTCAGTAGCTCTGAGTTTTTGTTGTTAACACATGCAAACTGATATCTATTCTTTAAGTAACTTCTTAACCAGGACAGTGCTACCCCTCTAATACCACAATTTTGTAGTTTCTTTAATAATAGATTGTGATCTACTGTATCAAATGCTTTTTTAAGATCCAGGAATACTCCAACTGAATACTCTTTATTTTCAATGGCTGTTGATATTTTTTCTGTAAATTCCATTAAGGCATATGCTGTTGTCCTTTTGTGTCTGAACCCATATTGCTGCTCACACAATAAATCATTCTTCAGTATGAAGTTGTCAATTCTCTCATAGAATATTTTTTCAAGTATCTTGGAAAATTGTGGTAATAGTGAAATTGGTCTGTAGTTGGAGAGTTCCCCTCTGTCGCCTGTCTTGTAAATCGGAATTACTTTAGCTATTTTCATTGCATTGGGAAATATACCTGATTGGAGAGACAGGTTACAGATATACGTCAGTGGTTTCACTATGCATTCGATAACAGTTTTGACTAGTAGCATATCAATACCATCGCAGTCAGTAGATGTTTTACTTTTGAACGATTTAACAATTTCAATGACCTCTCTTTCGTCTGTGTTCTTTATGAAGATGGTGTCTTTTACAGCAGTGTTATTGCATATTGAATCACCTGTAGGCACCGTAGTGGGTATTTCTCGGGCCAGTTTAGGTCCAATGTTAACAAAAAAATTATTAAATTCATCTGCAGGTGAAGCTATATTCACATTCGGAGTCGATTTATTATTTTTTGGAATGTTAGTTGGGTAGCTGGTATTTCTGCTTTTATTTCCAATTTCCAAGGATACTGTTGATTATTGTCCATGTATTTTTAATATTGTCTTTGTTTTTTTCCAGTTCTTTACTGTAATAGTCTCTTTTACTACATCTTATTATATATGTTAACTTATTTTTGTATGTTTTATACTGCTGCTCTGCTTCTTTTGTCCTTTTTTTTATGAAAGCTTTATATAATAATTTTTTCTTTTTACACGCCTTTTGTAGTCCTTTGGTTAACCATGGTTTGTCAGTAAATTTGTGTTTAAGCTTTTTTTTAACTAATGGGCAGTTTTTTTCATAAAGAGTGGTTACAATGTTTATAAATGTGTCATAGGCTTCATTTACATCTGATACATAGACTTCTGTCCAGTCTTGCTTCAGCAAGTCCTCTTTAAAAGAACTGATTGCGTTTGGTGATTTGTGTCTGAACGATTTTGAGATTTTTTCTGGGTTGGGCCCCGTGTGGCCATGGATAAGTGCAAAGGTTGGCAAGTGGTCGCTTATATCATTTATCAATAATCCACTTTCTATTTTCTTGTCGAGAACATTGACAAACAGGTTGTCAATAAGTGTAGCAGAGTGAGCTGTGATTCTACTGGGATGTGTTATTGTGGGATATAGACTCATGCTGTACATAGAGTTCATGAACTCTGTAACTACATTTTGTTGATGTGGATTAAGTAGATCAATATTGAAATCTCCACAAATTGTTACCATTTTCTTACTAGTAATATTATTGTACAGCTCGACTAATTTATCTCTGAATGTCTCAATGCAAGTTCCCGGCGTTCTGTATATGCAGCTTATGATTAGATTTTTTGTTTTGTCTAGGTCAGTCTCAACAGTAACACATTCCAGAATCCCTGGTAGTGCTGAGGACATTTCATTTACAAGCTTACATCTATATAGGTCATCAATATACAGTGCAACACCACCACCCTTTTTTTGAGATCTGTTAATGTTAAACATCTGATATCCCTCTATTGCCATCAGGGGAGCCTGGTCTTCATTAAGCCAGGTTTCAGAGACTGCTATAGCTGTGAATTTTCTGTTTAGCTGTTTTAAATAGTCCTGAATCTGTGAGAAGTTTTTGTTAAGACTTCTGCTATTGAAGTGTATTATTGACAGTTTACCATCTAATTGCACTTGACTTTTGAATTGCTTTTCAGTGTAATATTCACAGTGGTTATGAATATTATTGAAAAAGTGGTTATCAGGATCAATATCATTCTCCATCTCTTGTGGTTTATGTTCAGCATAGTGGCATATTTTTAGAGTTTGAGTTTCCTCACTCTGTGTTTCATAGTCAGTGTTCATTTGTATTTATCTAAGTCAGTAGCATCTCTGATCATTATACTTTTTGCTTGCTCAGGTGTTCCATTTAGTTTAATCCAAATTCTACAATTTCTTGTCCAGGTTGTCTGTATCTTATTTTGTTTTTTTAGCATCCGTGCCTGCCGTGCTAATTCAGCGTTTTTTTTTTTGTCAGGTGTTCATTTAGGTAAACTTGAGTTTCCTTTAACCCAGCAGATAGGAGAAGTAGGAGCTTCACTCACACAACAGCTGTAGGTCCACGTTTCCGCGGGTCGGTACCGCTGGGTTTTGAAGTTAGGACGTCGGAGGAAGCGGCTGCTGTCCTCACAGCCGTGGAGGTGATAACTCAGCTGGGGGCCCTTCAAGGAGACCGTGACAGCCGTGGATGGTTTGTCTCAGGGCGGCATGAAAAGTCCTTGGAAAAGAGTCCAAATTTGAGGTCTTATGTAGCGGGATCGACCCAAAAACTGAAGGAACCCACTTCTCAGTCAGGCGGGTATGAGGCCGGCCAAAAGAAACCCAGTCTCTGTTGACTTTAAATTAGGCAAATTAAAGGTCCACTCTAATGGCGTGAAAAGTCATAAAAAAATGAGAAAACATTTACTAGGATAAGAATGGCTTCTGAGGTGAAGGAAAAAGTTTGAGATTTTGATTCTCTAAAAGGACGAGCTCTAAAGAAAAAAATAGTTTCTCCTCAGTGACCAGAAAATAAGGAAAGACTTGACAAACACAAAGAATAAAACTTCACAGGATCTTGAAACGGTGGAATGAAATCTTCTTCTGAGATCTAGATTACTATTCTGCTTCATTAATCTTAATTTAGTTCCTAATCTTTCTCAAAATCTCTTTCTTTCTTCTTTTTGTGTTTCTAATTCTTAATTCTATCACCGTTCTCTTTTTCTGCTGTTCTTGTTACATTGTTACTTCTGTTCTAATCCTTTTGTCTTACTTTTTGTCTTACTAAAACTCAAATCTAACTTCTCTCTTTTAAAGTTACCTCGCCGGGTCGTAAAATGATGATGTCAATCGCAAGACTGACCAATCGACTTTTTCAGAAGCAGTTTGAAATGGCTGCCATCCAAAGTGAGAACATTTCTTTGTTTGAGAGCAGCCAATCAAACAAAGACACCATCCCATGAAACTGCAGAGGGAAAATCAACACTCAGTCAGTTCTTATGAAATTAGGTGCTCAATATAAAATCTAACTAAATTAAATGACTTGGCTAATATTTGGTGATCATGCATTTATACCATTACTCCAAGATTACATTTGTTTGAATAACACTCATGAATATAACATTTCTTACACATAATTATAATACATGCATTCATATTTAGATCAAAACTTAATAGTACAGCAAATCATGGTTGGTGATAAAAGAGGGATGATTTTCAGTGTCCTTAGGATCCAAGAATGAAGATAAGCTGAAAGAAACAATGTTTAGAACAAATTAAAAAGTCATCCTAAGTACGGTACTGAAACACATTTCGTAGGTATCCGCTAGGAGGTACTGTTGAGCTGTAGATGATTTCCTTTAGGTCTATGGTATCTGGGAGGAAACCTGGATAGTATCATGGGGCTATAAACCCGTATGATTAAGCCGTTTATGATCCTTTTAATAGCATTGGTTTCCTGTAAAGGTATGTTATCAAATGCAGTGTTCACGTTGGAGGTCTGGTCTACCGAGTTTATGTTCCTTTGAGCCTTTAAAAGCAAATTCTGATCCTTACAATCTCTGCAAGAGGCAACTGTTTACATTGGGGTCCTGGGAAAGCAAGCATCTTTGGTCAGGCCTGGAAGAGGCCTGCATGGGTCAACATGAAAGCCAGTGATATTCCTGTAACATGCAGAAAAGTAATATTCCTGTATAAGGAATAAAGTGAAATTCCTGTAAAATGAAGAGAAGTGATCTTCTGTCTTGTTTGAGGAGACGATGATGCTACACTGACTTCCTTAAAATATAACTTTAAAAGACCCTGCAAAATTTCATTCAGTATCATCAAGTTACTATTTCAAAGTAGTACACACAAAACCTCCAATATCACTAGCTTAAGTCAATAATCACAAAACCCTCTAAAGGTGATAAAACACTAATAGCCTAGAGCTCAGTCTCTAACAAAGTTGGTCCACCTCTAAGAATAACTTTCACCTACTACTCAGGTACCTCAAGAAAAGGAAAACCGACAAGAAGCTCAAGATTAAAATAAATCACTTCTATTCGTTTGCCAGGACGATGGTCCTCCTGTTTTTCAGTTTAGCCCTCTACCTAGCACTCTCACCTACTTTCGCCCAGTTAGAACTGGACAGAGCCCAGGCAAGAAGTCAACAATCCTTTGGTAGATTCTCAACCACGGCCTCATCATTAGGGCCCCTTGCTAGCCTTAGCACATCTACTGTTAAATCAGTCAACACTGCTACACTGAAATGCCAGATAGTTGAACCACCAACTGTTACCAAAACTTTACAAGATACTGTGTTGGTTTTGAATGTTTGCTCCAAAGCATCATTCAAACTCAACAAGGTCTTGGATTTGTCACTCTTCACGTTAGAGGGTGACCATGCTTACCCACATCTAATGCCTGTGTTTCTTCGAAAGGTAGCTAGAAGTATTAGATTTTCAGCTAACACTCTGACAATGAGCCTGCCTCCACCGCTTCTTGACCCTGTTTCAGATGTCACAAAGTTATTCCTCATTGCCACTCAAAGAACAATGATGACTTTCCATGTTCGCTCAGTCTTCCAGAACAAAGGTCTCAAATACCCTCTGAGTAAGACCTCTGTGGAACCATGGTTTAGTCCAGCTAAACCAATTCAATTCGAACCTCCATGAATTAACTCAATATTGCTTAACCTAAACATCTACCTCAAATAAGCAATAATTTTTTGTTTTGCATTCTTTGTTTTGACTTTTATTTTTCTTTATTTTTAGAATTTTGAAGTTATATGCATGCTTATATACAAACATATATTTTTATATATAGTTCTTGCACTCCATTTTGATTTTTGTGCTCATTCAAACTATTTTTAAACAATTATAATAGCTATTTCATCGTAAACCAAAACTCCTACCTCAGATATGTAAGACTATGCACTTTGTATCTCATTTTTGTACACAGAATTTTTGAGTCATTTCAAGATATATGCCTTAGCTTACTACTCCAAGTCAATTTTATAATCTACATTTGTCCATACTCAAATGATTTTTGGAAATTCATGGAAGTCCTTCCAGTAAACCAGAGTCAAAGATCTGTACTTAGTAATAGATACTGTTTGCATGCTAGTATGTATGGACATCACAAAAACCTTTTAACCCAGTATTTAGGTCAAGTGTTGCCAAGGAGACGAAGCTGCCATGGGTGTTTACCAACTCTGACCGATGCTCACCATTGCTACAAAGGGGGGGGGATCTGTAGCATCATCGTCTCCTCAAACCAAGACAGAAGATCACTTCTCTCCATTTTACAGGAATTTCACTTTATTCCTTATACAGGAATACCACTTTTCTGCATTTTACAGGAATATCACTGGCTTTCATGTCGACTCATCCAGGCCTCTTCCAGGCCTGACCAAAGATGTTTGTTTTCCCAGGACCCCAATGTAAACAGTTGCCTCTTGCAGAGATTGTAAGGATCAGAATTTGCTTTTAAAGGCTCAAAGGAACATAAACTCGGGAGACCAGACCGCCAACGTGAACACTGCATTTGGATAACGTGCCCTTACAGGAAACCAATGCTCTTAAAAGGGTCATAAACGGCTTAATCAGACGGGTTTATAGCCCCGATGTTTTCCAGATATTTCCTCCCAGATACCATGGACCTAAAAGAAATCATCTATAGCTCAACAGTACCTCCTAGCGGATACCTACGAAATGTGTTTCAGTATGTAGGATGACTTTTAATTTGTTCTAAACATTAAGTTTCTTTCAGCTTATCCTCTGCTCCTCTGGATCCTAAGGACACTGAAAATCATCCCTCTTTTATCACCAACCATGGTTTGCTGTACTACATTAAGTTTTGATCTAAATATGAATGCATGTATTATAATTATGTATAAGAAATGTTGTATTCATGAGTGTTGTTTAAACAAATGTAATATTGGAGTAATGGTATAAATGCATGATCACCAAATATTAGCCAAGTCATTTAATTTAGTTAGATTTTATATTGAGCACCTAATTTCATAAGAACTGACTGAGTGTTGATTTTTCTCTGCAATTTCATGGGATGGTGTCTTCGTTTGATTGGCTGCTCTCAAACAAAGAAATGTTCTCACATTGGATGGCAGCCATTTCAAACTGCTTTTGATAAAGTCGATTGGTCAGTCTTCCGATCGACATCACCAGTTTTACGATCACCAGTTTTTCTGGCCTCATATCCACATGACTGAGAAGTTTCTCCTTCAGTTTTTGGTCTATCCCGCTACATGAGACCTCAAATTCGGACTCTTTTCCAAGGACTTGTCACGCCGCTCTGTGACAGACCACCCACTGCTGCCATTGTCTGGAGAGCCCTCAGCTGAGTTTACACTTCCACGGCTGTGAGGAAGCATCGCAGCAGCCGCTTCCTCCGACGTCCTAACTCCCAACTCAGCCGGTATCGACCCGCTGAAACGTGGACCTACAGCTGTTTTGTAAGTGAAACTCCTACTTCTCCTATCTGCTGGGTTTAAAACGTGATGTCCGAACAATTAAATTACAATTGAATATAGCCCGTATTTCAGGGCTCAATTAGTCTCTCAGCCACAGGGTAAAGCTGTAAACTGAAGGAATTCTCTTAGTCATTTTTAAGTAACTGCTCTTAAATTTTTGTAGATTAATTCAGAAGTCATTTTTAGATAATTAGCTTATGAATTTTCCCCATAAAATCGTGTTGTTTTCAGCCTCATTTTCCATCGAAACATAAGTCTGGTTCCTCCTTGGTTCTACAGAAGTGTAACGCTGGATTTTGTGTTCAGGAATCCAATATCAGTTGATGTGATATCTTACGCTGTTATCATTTGAATCTGTTTACCAATCATTTGAACGCCATGCCATGTAACCTGAATGAGTTTAATAAAAGGGTGAATGAGAGAAGTTGAAGCGTTTTTCTTTTGCATATACATGTTTCC
The DNA here is from genome assembly GCA_020510985.1 of Pholidichthys leucotaenia. Lineage (NCBI taxonomy): Eukaryota > Metazoa > Chordata > Actinopteri > Cichliformes > Pholidichthyidae > Pholidichthys > Pholidichthys leucotaenia. Next base: position 24,299 of record JAJAQF010000106.1, on the reverse strand, counting down.
TAATCACGGCAGGACAAGAACTCACAGAAATTTTGAGACTGATTCATTAAGTAATTGAAGGTACAAAATTAATTAAAATTAAAGTTAATATTATTGTCCGTTAGGACTGGTGCCCCCTTTTACGAGTGCTTTTATTTAATTTAGCGGGTGTAGAAGTGACGGTTTAACTCTGCCCCCTTTCACACCCACTATTAAATAAAATAAATAATTCCTGTACCTTATGACAAATATTTTATTATACAAATTTATCCTACATTTGTGAAGCTGTGTTGACATCAGTGACAGGCTGTGCTGAACGCCAGACCGACCGTTTGAAGCGATAATTTTCCCACAACAGAGCCATCTGAAACACACACAACATACATATTTTAGTACCTAACAGCGATAACTTGCAGACATTACAGTGTAGTACGACGTACTTATAGCAAACTAGCATTAGCAACCGTGAGCTGACCGTCATATATGACCTAGTTTGTATCCTCACGTCTTCGGCTCTCCCAGAAACTGCAGAATTATTCCAGAGTGTTTCGTCTCACTGCCTGTACCCTTGTCTGGCGGTCCTTTTTGGCATTTATGGTGAAAAAAGCCACAGACCGAGGAGTCGCCTTGTACAGCCGCCATGTTATGTTTGGCTTGGGTCGCGTGTTTTACGTCATGGGAGTGTGGTGCTGCCTTGCTGTAAAAAAAATCCCACCCACCACAGCTTAACCCCGCTTTACCCGGCTGCTATGGAGACACAACCGCGGCCGAAACGAGTAGTAGCGAAACGAAACGAGGCGAGGCGAGCTGGGCTAGTGGAAAAGCGGCTTAAGTCAGCAACAAGCAATGCGAGTGATCAAAAAAAGAGAAAGCAAGAGATATGCGCTTGACTTATATACCCATCTACAGACAATGCATGCACAGCAATAAAGCATGGACATTTGCATTAGTGTCACACATATCAATAGCAGGATTACTGGTGCCGGGATTCCTCTCTGCTCTGGGGCTGTAAGAGAGGCTGCCTATTGATATCAGTCCATACATCTCACTGTTCTGCTAATTGCTCCAGCTGAGCGCTCTGCTTGTCCCATCGGCTGTGGAGGTCACCACACCCACAAACTATATACAGAGGCTTACTACACTCTCCTGCTGGCCAGATGGCTCCACGACTAAAGAGACAGAGTCTCTTCCGCCCACTCTTTTATACCCTGGGCGGCGTCACCACCGGAAACCAGTAGTAGCCACCCTGGTCAATCCCATGACCAACCTAGCCGCCATCTTTGTAATACCAGCCTATTTACATACATAACATTTCTCCCCCATCAAAAAAAAAAAGCCAAACGTACAAATAACCCACCCAAATTTATCACCCGACACACGCACTAACCCAAAAATATGTACAGAAAATAAACAAAACACCTATCCAGTCACACAACTAAGGCTGAGGGGCTGGGTAGACCACCAGCGCCCCCTACACGGCTGAGCGGATTATTCTGCCGCTTGGAACGGGAGAATATGCAAACAAAATAATAATAGGCCGTGTTTCTAACTGAAAATAATCCCTTTAAACACATCAAAACACATACAATAAAGCACAAGACAATTCCTATAGGCGGCCCCCCACCACCCCAACTCCCCCCACAATGGGCACACAGAGTAGAAATGTATAAAAGGGGCAACACAAATAAAACAATCCAATAAAATCAAATTCCAAAAAAATACTTAAAATCCAATCAATACCAGTCACAGGAGCCAGGCAACTCTAGAAAAATACTAATGTACCTTCACACAGAGAACCCATCAGCCAGACTAATTAAACCCCAAAATTCAACACAATTTACCAAGGTTGAACAAAATTGGGCACATTAAACAATATTTCAATAAAATTTCTTTCAAAATACCACATAACTTTGCATAGATGAGCCCCACTGGTCAGAAAAACACAAAACATACAGAAAATTTATCATTCAAAGAGCTCAAATTTATCAAGTTCCCTTACTTTTCACCCTCTTTTCTTTTTTTTTTTTTTTAAATTTACCGGGGTACCAAATAGGAAAATCAACATAAAACAGGACTGAAGAAACAAAACAAGCATTCAAAATAAAACCCTCAGTCCCCGGATGGATCCCTTTCAAGGCATTTCCATCTCTTCACATCAGGGCTCCGGCTGCGCCGTCTCCTCTCCACCTCTGGCAGCCTCAGATCCCTCAGACATCTCCAGACATGGACTGACCTGCACCCAACTTCCTCCATCCGACCGGGCTCCACCTGGAACCGCCTCTGGGTGACCCGCTGTTCGCGTGGACTGTGCTCTCCATGTACTCGAGCATCAACCTTGGTCTTTGAGGGAGCTCACTTCCTTTTCATCAGATCACTGATCCTGTGACTGGCCCCGACTCCAGCTGCTCCAACACACGGGCTCTCCTGGGTCTCCTCTTGTCAGGTCGTCGCTGGGAGCGCTTTACAACCACGCTCTGTGGTCTAGCCCCGTTTCCTCCCGGTGTTGGCGCCTTGTCCTGATGAGCCTCACTGGGGGTCCCACCATGCCGTCCGGCACCCTCATCCAGGGCAGCCTGCGTGACGGCCTTGGGTCCGTCCCGAGAGCTCTCTGTGTGGCACGATGTGTGCTCTCCCAAATTCACATTGACCATCCAGTCTGAATCCCACACCTCAGCACCCTCCACGGCAGGAACAGGTCGGCCCCACAGTCCACACCCAGACCATTCTTCACTGGAGACGTTCGCAATGGAGAACCCAAGGCTGTAAAATAGGTTGCAACCCATAACGTTAACACTGGTTGCAGAAATATTAATGCAAATGCTGGGTGCCACACTGTCCTTATATTGGGCCTCCATCTCCACATAGCCCAATATAGCCATCCTGTTCCACCCATAACATAACACTCAACTCGTTGCCTTCTTATCTGTCGATAGGGAAACAGTCTGTCCATGGTTTCAAGATTCATGACAGAGATCACCGCTCCCGTGTCCATTAAGAGCGGGACCTTGACTCCATCCAACGTGACGTTGCACCCAATTCTCTCTGTCATCTCTGTGGAGACAGTATGCACAATGGTCAGAGTCTTCTGCACAGCACCTGAATCTGTCCCACGGTTCCTGCGTACGAAGTTTTCGCACACCCTGGCAAAATGGTTTAACAACCTGCATTTGTCACACTGCTTTCCTTTCGCCGGGCACACCCTGGACTTATAGCGGTGCTCAGTGGACCCACATCCATAACATTTTGGCGTACCAGGAGCAGACCTTATCCTGACCACGGAGGCAAAATAATCCTCTCTGCACTCGCCATCACAAGGGTCCAGACGCAGTGCCTCAGCACAGGACACATTCTTCTCCAGAGGGGCCCCTTCAGTTAGGGCCTTCGCGATGGTCTCTGCTGCCTCGTACTGTTGGGCAAGTTCGACAGCCTCTGCCAACGTCATCTCTCCTGGGTGAGTCAACAACCTGGACCGGGCCGCCATGCAACAGACGTGCTCTGCCAACTGGTCTCCAAATTACCTCGTCCTCCAGGGTCCCGAATCTGCATTCCCTCACCAGCTCTCGGAGGTCCGCCACAAATCTTCGCACAGGCTCTCCCAACTGCTGTCAGCGCTGTCAGAATTGAATGCGTTTCACAATGACGTTCTCTGGCACCTTAAAGTAGCGCGCCATTAGCTGCACCACATCGTCAAAGCTGTCCGCTCCTCCCAAATTCTCCAGAATCCTCTGTCCTTCCATTCCTAAATTATGTACCAACACAGCTCGTGCACGGAGCTTCTCCATATCTCCCAAACCCAGAAAAACAAGATAGGCGGTAAAGGCAGCGAACCACCTAGGCTATGGCATGAGGGACTCGCCAGGAGCCTCGAGGAATGGCTGAAAGCTAGCAATAGAGCGTTCCATTACCGCTTTTACCTCGTCGCTATTTGTTATGTCCATAATGTAGGAAGGAAGAGTGAGTCTCACCTTGGTTAACGACAGTTTATTATATACAATACACAACTACGTATGTACAGAGGCTTACAGCACTCTCCTGCTGGCCATGTGGCTCCACGATGAAAGAGGCAGAGCCTCTTCCACCCACTCTTTATACCCTGGGCGGCATCATCACTGGAAACCAGTAGTAGCCACCCCGGTCTATCCCATGACCAACCCGGCCGCCATCTTTGTAATATCAGCCTATTTACATACATAACAAACATCACCTCACCTCCTCGTTTACTCGGACACAATTGGCAAATCAAATCAAATCAAATCAAATCAAACTTTATTGTCATATTGCTGTACATACAACTGTAGTGCAGGCAAGATGAAATTGCGTTTCTCTTGGCATCCATATAAACAGAAGCAGCATGATTTAAGACACACTCACACATAGCTTCACCCCCCCCCCCCACACCCCCACACCCCCCCCATCCATTCACACATCCCTGAGACATACTTGGGGAAAAAAACTAACTAACTATAATATACAAATAATATACAAAATGTCCGTAGGTGCAGTAGTATGTATGAGAGATTCCAGGTCAACTGTTGAGCATCCTGACAGCTTGTGGAAGGAAGCTGTTGATCAGTCTGGTGGTTCTGCCTCTGATGCTCCGGAATCGTTTACCAGATGGAAGAAGTTCAAAGTGTTTATGCAGAGGGTGAGAACGGTCCTTGACAATGTTCAGTGCCCTGCTCCTACAACGGTTCTGAAAAAGTTCTTGGACAGAGGGGAGGGAGACTCCAATTACCATCTCAGCCCCCTTGACTATCCTCTGCAGGGCTTTTTTGTCTGACATACTGCAGCTGGAGTACCATGTAGCAATGCAGTACGTCAGAACACTCTCCACCACACCTTTGTAGAAGGTCCTGAGGATGCAGATGGGGAGAGAGGCCTGTTTGAGCTTCCTCAAGAAGTGCAGTCTCTGCTGAGCCCGCTTCCTGATACCCAAGGAATTCTTGCTCCAGGTCAGGTCCTGCGAGAGCTGCACTCCGAGGAACTTGATGTTCTCCACTCTCTCCACTAAACGGCCGCCGATGCTGAGGGGGACGTGCTCAGGCTGTGACCGCCGGAAGTCGATAATCATCTCCTTCGTTTTGTCCACGTTGAGCACCAGATTGTTCTCCCTGCACCAGCCCTCCAGGTCTCTCACTTCTTCCCTGTACATTGATTCCTCATCCCTCTGAATAAGTCCCACCACTGTGGTGTTATCTGCAAACTTAATAATCTGGTTCCCTTTGTGTCTGGATACACAGTCATGTGCTAGAAGTGTAAACAACAGTGGACTGAGTACACAGCCTTGAGGGGATCCAGTGATCAGCGTGACATTGTTGGAGATGTTGTTTCTAACCCGGACAGACTGAGGTCTCTCAGTCAAGAAATCCAGGATCCAGAGACATGTGGCGGTGTTCAGACCAAGAAGGAGTAATTTCTCCATCAGTCTCTGGGGAATAATGGTGTTGAATGCTGAACTGAAATCAATGTACAGGAGTCTGGCGTAGGTGTCTTTCTGGTCCAGGTGGGTGATGACAGAGTGTAGGGTGGTGACTATAGCATCCTCCGTGGAGCAGGTTGAACGATATGCAAACTGGAGCGGGTCGTGTGATGCAGGGAGGCAGGCTGTAATGTGTGGTTTGACAAGCCGTTCAAAACACTTCATCACAATTGGTGTCAGTGCAACAGGACGATAGTAGTAGGCAACGAGGATAAACGGAGATGGAGAGGGCTACGATCACATTACGTCCTTTTTTGGAGGCTCCAGGCGAGCCGTTGGGCCATTGGGCCAGATGGTTTGCCGCCTTCCAGAATTATTACTGGCATTAGATCTCGGTGATCTGGATAAATTAAGAGCCAGGGCAATTCTGGTCCATAATCTGGGCATGGAGGGCCAGAAGATCCTCAGCATTCTGGGAGGAGGTGACAGCTTTGACAACGTCGTGAGGCTCACGGCCAGCTAGTTTCGAGCCCCAGAAAACATCATAATGTGGCGCATCCAGTTCCGACAATTCAATTCAATTCAACTTTATTTATATAGCGCCATTTCACAACAACAGTCATCTCATAGCACTATCAATTGTAGGGGGAACCCCCACAGTTGCAGAAAGACCCCCGCAATCAGGCGATCCCCTGTGAGCAAGCACTTGGCGACGGTGGAGAGGAAAAACTCCCTTTTAACAGGAAGAAACCTCCAGCAGAACCAGGCTCAGGGAGGGGCAGTCATCTGCTGCGACTGGCTGGGGGGTGAGGGGATAGAGAAGAAGCAAAGAACAGACGTGTAGAGAGCAAACAGCACGATGGGGACTCAATCTATGGGAGAGAACAAACAAATGTTAATGACCAGCAAAAAACAATATTTCATTGAGAGTGAGGAAAGGAGTGAGGCCCAGTGCATTACTGGAGGTCCCCCGGCTGACTAAACCTATTAGCAGCATAACTAAGGGAAGGTTCAATGGAGCCAGTGACCCGGGGAATCGGTCCAGCGGGTTGTGGCAGATCTGCGGCAGCTAGCAGGTGACTGCAGGTTTGGGGCCCGAGAGGAGGAGATGGTCCGAGACCAGTGGCCTACTCCTTTGCGAGGGTTCACCTGCTAACTTACGCTGGTGAGCTAACTTTGCTAGTGGCCATGGAGCTAGCGCAACAGCACGAGGCAGCAGAGTGGCTGACGAAACACTTCGGTGGCGATGATGCCCCGCAGAAGAGCGAGGCACATGTTAAGGCCCTGGCCTTGTATTCAAATAAGATAAGATAAGATAAACTTTATTGTCCCTCAAGGGGAAATTTGTCTTGGGCTTGTCACCCGTGCTGCAACCACACAATTCACACATACACAATGGATGTAGTACATAATAAATGAAATAAAACCCAATAAATAATACAAGTACATACATCCTGGAGAGACTGCTCCTTGCTCATCTCCGCCCCCTGGTGGAACCAGCGATGGATCCACTCCAGTTCGCCTACCAGCATGGCATTGGGGTGGAGGATGCGGTGATCTTCCTCCTTCACCGTTCTCTGTCCCACCTGGAGAAGCCCGGGAATATGGTGAGGATCATGTTCTTTGACTTCTCCAGTGCTTTCAACACCATCCAACCGATGATCCTGAAGGACAAGCTGCTGTGCGCAGGGGTGGACCAGCACCTGTCATCATGGATCCTGGACTACCTCACGAACCGGCCTCAGTTTGTGAGAACCCGGGACTGTGTTTCCGACACGATCATCAGTAGCACGGGGGCCCCCCAGGGAACGGTGCTGGCTCCCTTCCTGTTCACTCTTTATACTGCGGACTTCTCACACAACACAACACACTGCCATCTACAGAAGTTCTCTGATGACTCTGCGATCGTTGGTCTCATCTCCAACGGAGATGAAGCTGAGTACAGAGGGCTTATCCAGGACTTCGTGGACTGGTGCCATCGGAACTGCCTCCAGATCAACGCGAGGAAAACTAAGGAGCTGGTGGTGGACTGCCGCAGGCATGGGCAGCCCCTCACAGCACCAGTAAATATACAGGGAACAGACATCGAGATGGTGACATCCTATAAGTACCTGGGTGTTCATCTGAACAATAAACTAGACTGGTCACACAATACTGACGCACTCTACAAGAAGGGACAGCGCAGGCTGTTCCTGCTGAGGAGACTCAGGTCTTTTGGTGTACAAGGGGCGCTGCTGAAGTCATTCTATGACACGGTGGTGGCATCAGCCATCACTTTTGGAGTGGTCTGCTGGGGCAGTGGCATTACTGCAGCCGATAGGAAGAGACTGAACAAACTGATTAAGAAAGCTAGCTCTGTCCTGGGGCAGCGCCGTGATCCGATGGAGGAGATAGGAGAGAGAAGGACGGTGGCTAAACTGTCATCTCTGCTGGAGTCCGAGTTCCACCCTATGCAGGACATACTGGATGCACTGAGGAGCTCATTTAGCAGCAGACTACATCATCCCAGGTGCACAACCGAGAGGTTTCGTAGGTCCTTCCTACCAACGGCTGTCAGACTGTACAACCTAAGCAGGGCTGCTCGCAGAGATAGCAAAAGACGTAACAAACTAATAGTTTTTTGAATGCAAAAGATGCAATAGACTTACACAATGGTCCTCTCCGGCATACAACTAGGAACATACCGGTCGCTATGGAGGGTGAGAATATGTATGGGCACATAATCATACCATGTAGGATAACTAAGTAGACGGTTATGCTGTTTCATCCCATCTAGCAACAATGCTCTGCACTGTGTGTGTTTATATATTTACATATTTATTCCATCTAGCTACAATGCTCAGCACTGGGTGTGTTTATATTTATATATCTATATATTTATTCCATCTAGCTACAATGCTCCGCACTGTGTTTTTATATATCTACATATTATTCCATCTAGCTACATTGCTCCGCACTGTGTGTGTTTATATACTTGCATATTTATTCCACCTAGCTGCAATGCTCCGTACTGTGGGTGTTTATATATTTACATATTTATTCCATCTAGCTACAATGCTCTGCACTGTGTGTTCATATATTCATATATTTATTCCATCCAGCTACAATGCTCTGCACTGTGTGTCTGTGTGTGTGTGTGTGTATATATATATTTTATAGTAATATGTACATATGTATATTAGCTGCTCTTGCTTGCTTGTTTTTTTTTCTTGCCTTCTGATTGTTGCTCTGAGTGTTGCTATCCCTGTGCTGTTGCAATCCTGGAATTTCCCCGTTGTGGGACTAATAAAGGCTTATCTTATCTTATCTTATACATAACTATATAAATATATAACAGCAGTCATTAAGAACAGGGGTTATAAGTGTCCCTGACCTAATTATCTGAGTTTAAAAGTTTTACTGACGTCGGGATAAATGAGTTCTTGTATCTATTGAACCTGCACTTGGATGGTGGCAGCGATGACGAGTACACAGCCATTGTCAAGATATGGTCCTCCCCAGGGACACCAGGATGCTACGGCTGCAGATTCAGCAGGCACCGTTATCCAGCCAGGGAGTGTACAGTGAGGGGCAAGTGTTGTGGACGGTGCGGTCTGCTCCATCACTTTGCCAGGGTTTGCCGCAATTTTGACAAGGAGGAACGGAGGCCAGCAAAAGGAACCACTAAGAAGAAGGTGCTGACGGTGGTCCACACGGTCTCGCCCAACACGGGCGGTCATATCATTTGTGACATTTTGTTGGACAGGACACTGATACCGCTGTTGGTGGACACTGGGTCAGCGGTCTCCATTCTCAACTTGGCAACTGTAAGTCGGTGTTTTCCCCACTACAGTGTGAGTAACACTAACATTACCGGTTATGGTAGCCACCCGCTGGATGTTGTGGGCTCGGTGTCGCTGTTGGTGAGGTACAACGGGGCCTCCATGTACACCAACGAGTTCATGGTGTCACGGGACGGTAATAACCTAATGGGTTGTGATTTATTCTGTGGGCTCAGTTTCACCATTACCTGCGGTGAAGTGGAGGAGTGGTCAGGTGGTGGCTTATGGGACCAGCCTTTCTACGTGGGAAGTGGCGATGAAGTGTGAGACTTTGTGTGGCACATTCCGGGTGAAGAGGGACACCGCCAGCACCTTAGTACACCGAATAGGCGGGAGTCCCATGCCATTGTTTGTGATTCCATGGATGGTGGATCCGAACGGCATGGTCTGACCCCTGTGGTGGCGGAAAGGTCTGAAGAGCGTGAGCTACAGGGCTCCGGTGACCAAGAAGTTACGACTGCTGAACCAATAGTGCCTGGTGCTGCTCCAACATAACAACATCTGGTATCCGGGATAGCACCAGATGGCACGAACCCTGGTTGAGCCGATATCAAAAGCAAGGGACATGGCTCAAGTCAACTTGGTGAACCGCTGAGGAGTCAGAAGGGTGCCAGATCGCGACGCAGACAACGGAGAAAGCCAGTGAGTTCTCCCCTGGGTGAGGGTGATGACGTGTGCCCTAAGGTTGAGCCTCAGCTTGGTCGGGTGCACAGTTCCAGGAAACTGACAGCTGTACAGGATAATCTAACGGTGGTGCAGTCTGGCAGCGATGGCTACCTGAGTTTGACTGATGATTCCAGACGGCATCCCAACGAGCTGCGATGTCGGAGCAGAAAAGGGCGTCTATGCAGTCCGTCTCCAGTCATGAAGAAACAGAGACGTTCTGGAAGTGGGCTGCGGAACAGACACTCCGGGGGTGGGGGGCGCTTCGGGAGACCCGGGTTGAGTGTATGAGGGCTTATGGCTTATGGTGTGTCTGAATATGTGCATTTTCGATCGTGGGTTCGATCCCAGCCCCCGACCAACAGTGATCTGTGTGGAGTTTGCATGTTCTCCCCGTGTTGCGTGGGTTTACTCCAGGATTTCTCCGGTTTCCTCCCACATGCCAAAAACATGCATGTTAGGTTAATTGGCTGTTCTAAATTGTCCCTAGATATCTGTTTCCTATAGGCCCTTAGAATAGAGGGTTAGTATTAATGAAAGCGCTTTGAGTGGTCTTTATGACTAGAAAAGCGCTATATAAGTGCAGGTTAGTTAGTTAGTTAGTTAGTAATTTATTGCATAGGTGTGTTATGGTTATGGTTGCTATGTTCAGTCTATGTTCAGACTGTATTCACATGTTACATTTGTGATGGAAACGGATGATGAGAACCATGTGGGTAATGTGAAATATATAAGTTGGTTCTTATGGACGTTTATCCTATGAGTGGTGCAACTGTGTGACGTGTGGATATTTAGTTTGTTCTGCAGTTTAAAAAAAAGTGTGTCAGTAGAATTATTCTATTAGAACTTGACCTGTTGGTGTTGCCACCTCTTTGTGATAAATATCCACTTACCGTGATTTTGTCATATTTGCTGTGTAATATTTCCAGCACTTGATGCTGTGATTTCATTTTCCCTGTCTGTGGTGTGGGCTTCGTAGCCATTTACATTCTTTGAAGTGAAAGGGAAAGTGTGCCACTGTCATAGGGTGATTATAGGACTTGATGCTCAAGACCACCGTTGTTGTGTGACTGAGAGAGTGTGAGGTGCAGCACCACCTGGGCGTGGCTGGATATGTGTTAACGGCCCTAGACTGTGAAAATGGTGTTTTATTATGGGGGTTCTCTGTGTGTGATTTTGTGTATCCTGCCAGTTTATGGGGTTGGTACCACCACTGTGTATGTATGTATGTATTTAGATTTATGGGGATTAATTTAGTTTGCTGTGTGGCCTTTTTTTTTTCTTTTCAGGGACTGTTTAATTCCATAGAGCTCGGCTGGGCCAGTGTGGTGTGTGAATGAATAGGCCTCTACCCTCTTGTATGAGTGTGTGAATCGGGTGAAAATTATTTTTTGGGGTAATTTGTGTGCTTGCATTCTTCAAAGGGGGGGGGGATGTAGGATCGTAATATATATGTAATATTAGTATGGTGGTTCCCTAGGCTAGGGAGGGGTGATGCCCCGCCTTTGGGGGGGGGGGGGGCGTCACCTGTGGTATATAAACCTGGAGCAGGAGACATATTGTCTCTTCGCTGGGACTCCTGCACTCACAGTAGGGTCTCCCTGTGTGTACATACAGTAGTTCTTGGTATTAAACTTTATAAAACGTTAACTCACCTCCTCATTTATTCGGACACAGCAGTCTGGTCTTGGACATGAAACTCCGAGGTTGAAAATTGGTCCCACTCCAGCCCTGGTCACTGGTCTCTGATTTGCTCACTGGTTTTTTGTTGTTTTTTCCAAATCAGTGTTTGTGTTGAAGTGCCTTGGTAGTTCAGACCTGCTGGTACAGCAGTGGTATCGCCACAGCTGATGTTCTGTCACTGTTACACTTCGCTCTCGCCAGTCATCAGCGCCAGCGGCGCGCACACCTGCGCCTCATCAGCATCGGCCCATATAAACTCCTCTGCCTTCTGCTTCGGCCTTGAGTCGTCTGCTTGACAACGCTCCCAAATCTCCAGCTCCCATCCGGTTCATTATCGACCAGCGCATCGCTCTCCTAGCACGTAAACTGCACTATTAATCTTACCTTCTCTCCAGCTTCTCCCCTGTGCACAGGTGGCTCTCCAGGGGGCGAAATTCCTCCTCCTCGCCTCTCCTCAGCCACACTCTCACCAGCACGCCGAGAGCGTACAGCCGCGCTGTCCTCCAGGCTACAGCTGCATCGCCAATGCCAGCCACCTTCTCGCCTGCACGTAAGCAGTACATTGTGGTTATTTTCCCACGGGGCATGTGACCGTAGCTAATCCCCTGCTCTGCTCTGTCGTCAGGGTTACCTGGCTGCACAGCGAGCTGTTCCGCCCTTGACACACACTGTTCACCCACACCACATCCACACTTCCATTCATGCACTCAAACACAATCTGTTGTTTGAATAAAAGCCTTAAATCTTCCCGAGCCTGTGTGTGTGTTCCCTGAGCCCATCATTATGTCAGTACGACTCCAGCAAGGTGGCTCAGCGGACAGCGGGCTCGCACGCCGATTTTCCACCCTCGAGGCTTGGGTGGATTTAATGGCTCTTCAGCTACAGGTGATTTTTGATGAACTTACCCAAATTATCAAATTATTAGGTCACCTGGATCCTCCACCGGCGTTTCCTCCGGCTCCGGTCGGCGGGCCAGCTTCGATCGTTTCCCCGGCTAGCTCAGCTAGCTCGGAACCGCTGATCCGACTCACTCCCATTCCGACCCCCGCGCGCTTCAACGGTAAACTCGGTGAGGCACGTGAGTTTCACTTGCAATGTGAGTCGGTGTTCCACAGCGTCCCTGGGGATTTCCCTTCTGATCATAGCCAAATTGGGTATGTGGCAAATCTCTTGGAAGGGCGAGCGCTAGCTTGGGCCTACGCCATCATGGCGAGGCCCAGCTACACGGACCTGACCTATGCCCAATTTGTGCATGATTTTAATGAAGTTTTTGACCATTCTGATTATGATAATGTCCTAACCACCCGGCTTCTCAATCTTCATCAGGGTAGCCGGTCGGCCACCGACTATGCTGTCGACTTCCGGGTGGTAGCGGCGGAAGTCGGGTGGGGCGAAGCTGCGCTCTGCAGCATCTTCACCCGCAGCCTAAATTCTTCTCTACAGGACGAGCTGGCCTCCCAGGATTTACCGGACCGGTTATCCAATCTAATTTCCTTTACCATAAATTTGGATAACAGGCTGAGGGAACGGCCCGCCGAGCAGAGGGCTTCTGGTCGCTCGAGGCGAACTTCCACCCGGGTCCTTCAGTCTCGCCCCCTGGTGTTACCCGCTTCGGGGTCCGACGACGACACTGTGGCAATGTTGGTCGGTCGGGTCAGACTGCCACCAGCGGAAAGACAGCGCCGCCGAGAGTTGGGCCTCTGCATGTATTGCGGGGGTGATCAGCACTCTGTGGAGGACTGCCCGATTTGGCCAAGAAGGGGACATCCGTGAGTAGCTGTAGGGGGCCTCGCGGACGCGTCCCATTCAAATCTCCTCATTAAGTGCCTTCTCCCGGTTAGATTCTGTCATAACTCCACGGGTCACGTCACACACGCACTGGTGGACTCGGGGGCGGAACAGAATTTTATTTCACAAAGCCTGGTAACCCGCATGGGCATTCCCTGCCAAGCGCTGCCAGCCCCTATTAACCTGGTCACTCTTGCCCATACACCTCTAGTGAGGGTCACCCACAGAACCAAACCAGTCCCAGTGATCATCTCCGGCAACCATAGGGAGGATCTCAGCCTGGTCATATTGCCCACCTCGGCTTCTCCTGTCATCCTGGGTTACCCCTGGCTGCGGCTCCATAACCCTACCTTCGACTGGCAGTCCGGCATCATCCTCTCCTGGAGCACCTTTTGCATGACCCCCTGCCTCCAATCCGCAGGTTGTGCTCCGTCGTTGCCGCCCCCAGCTCCTGACTCGCCGCCTCCGGACCTCTCCTTGGTACCCCCGGAGTTCCACGACCTGGGCCTGGTTTTCAGTAAGTCAAAGGCACTGTCTCTCTCCCCCCACCGCCCCTACGACTGTGCCATTAACCTCCGCCCGGGGGCGCCATTACCATCTGGCCGTCTCTACAGCCTGTCTGCCCCGGAGTGTGAGGCCATGGACGCTTATATTAAGGAGTCGCTCAGCGCAGGCATCATCCGGCCATCCTCGTCCCTGGTTGGAGCCGGATTCTTCTTCGTGGGCAAGAAAGACCGGTCTCTGCAGCCGTGTATCGACTTCCGGGTGCTCAACAACATCACAATAAGGGACAAGTACATGCTGCCCCTGATGGACTCGGCCTTCAACTCCCTCCAGGGGGCCACCTGGTTCACCAAACTGGACCTGCGCAGTGCATACCACCTCGTTTGGATCCGGGAGGGTGATGAATGGAAGATGGGGTTCCGGATGCCCAGCGGCCATTTTGAATATCTGGTCGTGCCGTTTGGGCTCACCAACGCTCTGGCCGTCTTCCAATGCCTTATTAATATCGTTCTTTGGGATTTCCTGGGGGTCTTCGTGTTCGTATATCTGGACGACATCTTGATCTTCTCCCGGACCAGAGAGGAGCATCAGGTCCATGTGAGGCGGTTGCTTCAGCGCCTTCTGGAAAACAGGCTGTATGTAAAAGCGGAGAAGTGTGAGTTTTACACCATCCAGACCTCCTTTTTGGGTTTCGTTATCGCTCACAATCAAGTTCTCCCTGATCCAGCCAAGGTCAAAGCGGTGGTGGAGTGGTCCACTCCTTCTTCCAGGAAGCAGGTGCAACAGTTTCTAGGCTTCGCCAACTTCTACCGCCGTTTCGTGCCGAAGTACAGCGCCATTGCCGCTCCCCTGACCCGCCTCACCTCTCCTAAGGTGCTGTTCCAGTGGACCGAGGATGCTGCGTCGGCCTTCAAGATCCTGAAGACGGAGTTCGCTTCCTCATGGGTCCTCACCCAAGTGGACCCGGTACTCCAGTGCCTGGTCGAGGTGGACGCATCCGACACGAGGGTGGGGGCAGTGCTTTCCCAGCGCTCACCTGCGGATGGGCAGGTGCGTCCCTGCGCCTTCTTCTCCCGACGCCTCTCCCCTGCTGAACGAAATTATGACGTCGGGGATGGGGAGCTCCTCGCGGTGAAGCTGGCTCTTCAGGAGTGGCGCCATTGGCTGGAGGGAGCTGCCCAGCTGTTTGTGGTCTGGACTGATCACAAAAATTTGGAGTACCTGAGGACGGCCAAACGCCTGAATGCCCACCAGGTGCGTTGGTCGTTGTTTTTCGGTCGCTTCAAGTTCACCATCACTTACCGCCCCGGGTCCAAGAATGGGAAACCGGATGCGCTATCCAGACAGTTCGGGCCCGAAGACCCAGAGGATCGGGAACACACCATCCTGCCCACCTCGTGCGTCGTGGGGGCCGTCTCATGGGGGATTAAGGCCAAGGTCCGGAAAGCACAGAAGGCTGAACCCGACCCTGGCGGTGGTCCGGTTGGGAGGCTATTCGTTCCATCTTCAGTCCGGGGCGACGTCATCCACTGGGCTCACACAGCTAAATTCGCCTGTCACCCTGGTATCTCCCGGCTGGTGGAGCTCCTCCAACAGTCCTTTTGGACCCAGTGCGCAATGGGTAAGACCTCCACATCCCCTCCAGTGGGTCTCCTCCGCCCACTATCGATCCCCGGGAGGCCCTGGTCCCATGTGGCTCTGGACTTTGTCACCGGTCTCCCCAAGTCCAACTCTTATGACACCATCCTGACCATCGTCAACCGGTTCTCCAAGGCGGCCCATTTTGTGCCTCTCCGTGGGCTCCCTTCGGTGCGAGAGACGGCTGACTTATTGATTCAACACATCGTCAGGTTGCATGGGATCCCGGTAGAAGTGGGCTCTGAGAAGTCCAGGCACTCCTCAGTGCCCGTGATACAGCCTTCAGGTCAGGGGATACAGATCTGTATAGCACCGCCCGGGCTAATCTGAAGAAAGGCATTAAGGAGGATAAACAGGCCTATAAGAGGAAAGTTGAGGACCATTTTTCTGATAATGATTCAAGACGACTATGGCAAGGCTTTCACCATATCATAAACTATAAGGGCAGCAGCATCATTTCCAGTGACATCAGCGCCTCACTGGCAGAAGAATTGAACTGCTTTTTTGCACGGTTTAAGGCAAATACACCTCGCCTGGACCCACAGATTTTATTGAATGCCAGCTCTGATGTACTTACCCTGCAGGGTCATGAGGTGAGACAGACACTGAGAGCAGTTCACCCGAGAAAGGCTACTGGTCCCGATGGAGTGCCAGGAAAGGTGCTCAAAGCATGTGCAGATCAGCTATGCTCTGTTTTGACTGACATTTTTAACTTGTCTCTCAAGGCAGCCGTTGTTCCACAGTGTTTAAAATCTGCAGTCATTATTCTTGTGCCTAAAAAACATATTATCAGCAGTCTGAATGACTACTGATCAGTAGCATTAACACTTACAGTGGGGTAAAAAAGTATTTAGTCATCCACCAACTGTGCGGGTTCTCCCACTTAAAAGATGAGAGAGGTCTCCAATTTTCATCATAGGTATACCTCAACTATGAGAGACAAAATAAGAAAAAAAATCCAGAAAATCACATTGAAGGATTTTTAATGAATTAATTGGTAAATTCCTCGGTAAAATAAGTATTTGGTCAATAACAAAAGTTCATCTCAATATTTTGTTGTATACCCGTTGTTGGAAATGACAGAGGTCAAACGTTTTCTGTAAGTTTTCACAAGGTTTTCACACACTGTTGCTGGTATTTTGGCCCATTCCTCCATGCAGATCTCCTCTAGAGCAGTGTTGTTTTGGGGCTGTCGCTGGGCAACACAGACTTTCAACTCCCTCCAAAGATTTTCTATGGGGTTGAGATCTGGAGACCAGCTAGGCCACTCCAGGACCTTGAAATGCTTCTTACAAAGCCACTCCTTCGTTGCCCGGGCAGTGTGTTTGGGATCATTGTCATGCTGAAAGACCCAGCCATGTTTCATCTTCAGTGCCCTTGCTGGTGGAAGGAGGTTTTCACTCAAAATCTCACGATACATTGCTCCATTCATTCTTTCCTTTACACGGATCAGTCGTCCTGGTCCTTTTGCAGAAAAACAGCCCCAAAGTATGATGTTTCCACCCCCATGCTTCACAGTAGGTATGGTGTTCTTTCTCCTCCAAACACGACAAGTTGAGTTTTTACCAAAAAGTTCTATTTTGGTTTCATCTGACCATATGACATTCTCCCAATCAAATCAAATCAAAATCAAATCAAACTTTATTGTCATATTGCTGTACATACAACTGTAGTGCAGGCAAGATGAAATTGCGTTTCTCTCGGCATCCATATAAGAAGCAGCATGATTAAGACACACTCCCACATAGCTCCACCCCCCCACCCCACCCCCATCCATTCACACATCCCTGAGACATACTTGGGGAAAAAGAATAACTAACTATAATATACAAAATGTCCATAGGCACAGTAGTGTGTATGTGAGATTCCGGGTCAGCTGTTCAGCATCCTGACAGCTTGTGGGAGGAAGCTGTTGATCAGTCTGGTGGTTCTGCCTCTGATGCTCCGGAATCGTTTACCAGATGGAAGAAGTTCAAAGTGTTTATGCAGAGGGTGAGAACGGTCCTTGACAATGTTCAGTGCCCTGCTCCTACAACGGTTCTGAAAAAGTTCTTGGACAGAGGGGAGGGAGACTCCAATTACCCTCTCCGCCCCCTTGACTATCCTCTGCAGGGCTTTTTTGTCTGACATACTGCAGCTGGAGTACCATGTAGCAATGCAGTACGTCAGAACACTCTCCACCACACCTCTGTAGAAGGTCCTGAGGATGCAGATGGGGAGAGAGGCCTGTTTGAGTTTCCTCAAGAAGTGTAGTCTCTGCTGAGCTCGCTTCCTGATCTCCAAGGAATTCTTGCTCCAGGTCAGGTCCTGCGAGATCTGCACTCCGAGGAACTTGATATTCTCTACTCTCTCCACTAAACGGCCGCCGATGCTGAGGGGGACGTGCTCAGGCTGTGACCGCCGGAAGTCGATAATCATCTCCTTCGTTTTGTCCACGTTGAGCACCAGATTGTTCTCAATCCTCTTCTGGATCATCCAAATGCTCTCTAGCAAACTTCAGACGGGCCTGGACATGTACTGGCTTAAGCAGGGGGACACGTCTGGCACTGCAGGATTTGAGTCCCTGGCGGCGTAGTGTGTTTCTGATGTAGCCTTTGTTACTTTGGTCCCAGCTCTCTGCAGGTCATTCACTAGGTCCCCCCATGTGGTTCTGGGATTTTTGCTCACCGTTCTCGTGATCATTTTGACCTCACGGGGTGAGATCTTGCGTGGAGCCCCAGATCGAGGGAGATTATCAGTGGTCTTGTATGTCTTCCATTTTCTAATAATTGCTCCCACAGTTGATTTCTTCACACCAAGCTGCTTACCTATTGCAGATTCAGTCTTCCCAGCCTGGTGCAGGTCTACAATTTTGTTTCTGGTGTCCTTTGACAGCTCTTTGGTCTTGGCTATAGTGGAGTTTGGAGTCTGACTGTTTGAGGTTGTGGACAGGTGTCTTTTATACTGATAACGAGTTCAAACAGGTGACATTAATACAGGTAACGAGTGGAGGTCAGAGGAGCCTCTTAAAGAAGAAGTTACAGGTCTGTGAGAGCCAGAAATCTTGTTTGTTTGTAGGTGACCAAATACTTATTTTACTGAGGAATTTACCAATTAATTCATTAAAAATCCTTCAATGTGATTTTCTGGATTTTTTTTTTCTCATTTTGTCTCTCATAGTTGAGGTATACCTATGATGAAAATTGGAGACCCCTCTCATCTTTTAAGTGGGAGAACTTGCACAATTGGTGGCTGACTAAATACTTTTTTGCCCCACTGTATTATTATGAAGTGCTTTGAGAAAATGGTATTGAAACATCTTTTGCCTAGTCTCCCCCAAGACTTTGATCGGTACCAGTTTGCCCACAGGCGGAGCAGATCCACTGAAGATGCTATTGCTATAGCTCTCCACTCGGCATTCAGCCATTTAGAAGACAAGGGGAGCTATGTAAGAATGTTGTTTGTGGACTATAGCTCAGCATTTAATACAATTATTCCCAACATTCTCAACACCAGATTGCTTCAGCTTGGTCTGCCTACTCACACTTGCAGCTGGATTAAGGACTTCCTAACAAACCAAACACAGACTGTTACTCGGACCCCATTCCTCCTCTACAGTCATGCTTAACACAGGCTCGCCACAGGGCTGTGTGTTGAGCCCCACTTTGTATTCATTGTACACACATGACTGCATACCTGTTCATCCCACAAACATTATAGTGAAGTTTGCAGATGACACAACAGTAGTGGGGATCATATCAAGAGGAGATGAGTCTGCATACAGACATGAGGTCCAGAAACTAGTGAGATGGTGCTCAGATAATAATCTGCTATTGAATGCAAAAAAAAACCCAAAAGAACTCATTATTGATTTTAGGAAGCATAGCAGTGAGCTGCTTCCTCTATATATAGGCAAGGAGTGTGTGGAGAGGGTGGAGGCTTTTAAGTTTCTGGGTGTTCATATTTCTCACAACCTTACCTGGGCAGTTAACACCATAGCTATGATAAACAAAAAAAAGGCTCAACAACATCTACACTTTCTGAGGCTCCTCAAGAGGAATGGCCTGAATGCACAGTTGCCGGTTTTATTTTATCACTCTGCTATTGAGAGCATTTTGTCATATGGCATCACGGTTTGGTATGAGGGCTGTTCAGCCGCAGACCGCAAAGCCTTCCAGAGAGTGATTGAGACTGTGCAAAAAAATCACTGGCTGTTCTCTCCCTTCTCTGGAAGAGATTTCCAGGTCTCGGTACCTCAACGGAGCTACTGCCATTATTAAGGACTGTACTCATACAGGTCATGATTTCTTTCACTTGCTCCCCTCAGGAAAGCAGCAGTACGCATTTTGAACGGATTTATGTAAAACGTCCAAACTGCTTATATTATTTTATGTTATTTTGTGGCAATAACCCTTTGTGTATAAGCTGGTCTTATAGGTACATTTATCGCTCAGTATATTTTTATTATTGCTATGTGCATATTGAACAACTGAGCCACCGGAGTGGTGGCTCAGTTGGTAGAGCATCCGCCCCACACCCGGGAGGCACAGGTTCAAATCCGTCATGCCGAAGACCATATAAAAAAGACCATATAAAAAAAAGCGGAACTTCCTGCCGTCGAGCTTGGTGCTCAGCAATAATGGAATGGAGGAGGGAAATATGTGGCGGCGCCTTGCATGGCAGCGGCCCTCTGATTCTACATATGGGGTGTGTGTGATTAAAACCGTAGATAGGAAAAGCACAAGTTTGTTCTACTGTGCATGATTGGTTGCATGGTTGAATGACAATAAAGGGTGAAAAAAATATTGTATTCAACTTTTAGGTATTATTGTTTTAACCATTATTTATTGTTGTAATTATGAGAAAGTTAAATGCATGAGTGAACAGTGAGTGTGGTAGTTTGTTTTTAGGGAGCAGTATCTCAATTTCGTTGCATTGTTTATTAGCAATGGAATGACAGTAAAGGCACTTTGACTTTGACTATAGTGGCAACAATCCTGGGGAAGGTCACATTTATTGTGGGCTGGATTGATGACCCCAAATTTGTAGTAATTTCAGTTACAGTAAACAATTGGTCAATGTTAACTGTAATATGGGGGGCAATGGATCAGCGTTCTTGTCGCGCCCTCCGCCAGTACCCGGGCTCGCCTGGGGAAGCTAATGATCCTACCAGCAGACTAAATTCGAAGAGACGACGCCTCTGTGCCAAGTCAAAGAAGAATCCTAGTCACAGTCCTAAAGCCGAAAGCAAACAGCCCCAAGAGCACTGACAGTTAGCCCTAGCCCACTGTGCGCATGTGGAGAGGAGCAAACTATGGAACACATCATAGAGGCTTGCCCGCTCCAAAGACTGGAAGGAGGATTACACACCCTCCATACAGCAAACCAGGAGGCAACTGCTTGGCTTAAGGACTTTGCATTCGCTAAATAAATAAATAACTGTAATATGAACATAGACTTTTTACCATTTTGCAGATACTGTATGGGGTCTTAAATTTGCTGAAGTGGCTTTAAAAAGGTCTTAAAAAGTCTAACATTTAACTTCCTCATAGCTGCAAAAACTCTGAACACAAAAAGGATGCATTTTTGCTTTTTGGATGAAAAATTAAATATTCATTTCAAGCCCTCACTTGTTTCTCTTTCCAGGTCTGTGATGGTTGATTGTGACATGAAGGAGACCAAAGCAATACGCAGTGTGTTTCCACATGCAAAAACACTGTTATGATGGTTCCATGTTCTTCAAATAATGCACAAGTTTCCATACATGAAACCGTGTCCAAATTGTGATATTAATCAGTCAAAAGAGAAACCAGTTTACTTTTGTGCCATCTTCATAAAAGGGACTGGAACACATAAACTGTCATGATACACCTCTGGCAGATGAGGAAGGAACTGGACTGGTAGTACCGGCAGAACTCCAGTGGAACATTGTTGGTGAAAGAAAATCAGTGCAGCTTGGGGGCTGTCAAACACAAAAAAGTCAAAAACTAAACACTTACAGTGAACGTATATGATGAGAAACCAAAGGGAATGCTCTGCAATGATGCCACAAGGAGAAAAGAAAACAGCGGCTATACTGTATATAGGAGGGCAGAGAAATGACTCAATATTACAGGACAGTGTGCAGCACTGATGACTATAGCAGGTTCATCCATGTCACCATGGTGATATTTTCATGATACCACATGACCCTGAGTGTAATATTGTTTTGATACGATGGTTCCACAGATCCATCCATCCATCCATACATCTTCTACCGCTTTTCCGGAGGTCCAGGTCGCGGAGGCAGCAGTTCAAGCAGAGAAGCCCAGACTTCCCTCTCCCCAGCCACCTGCTCCAGCTCTTCAGAGGGGATACCAAGGCATTCCCAGACCAGCTGGGAGACATAGTCTCTCCACCGAGTCCTGGGTCTGCCCCGGGGTCTCCTCCCAGTGGGACGTGCCTGAAACACCTCAAGTGGGAGGCGTCCAGGAGGCATCCTAATCAGATGCCCATACCAACCCAACTGACTCTTTTCAATGTGGAGGAGCAGCGGTTCTACTCTGAGCCTCTCCCGGATGACTGAGCTCCTCACCCTATCTCTGAGGGTGAGTCCAGCAATCCTACTGAGAAACCTCATTTCAGCCACTTGTATCCGCGATCTCGTTCTTTCGGTCATTACCCAAAGCTTGTGACCATAGGTGAGAGTAGGAACATAGATTGACTTTTAAATCGACAGCTTTGCCTTAGAACTAAGCTCCCTCTTCACCACAACAGACTGGTACAACGTCCACATCACTACAGATGCTGCTCCGATCCGTCTGTCGATCTCTCGCTCCATTTTCCTCTCACTCGTGAACAAGACCCCAAGATACTTAAACTCCTTCACTTGGGGCAGGAGCCTGTCCCCAACCCGGAGAGGACAATCCACCTTTTTCCGGCTGAGGACCATGGACTCGGACTTGGAGGTGCTGATTCTCACCCCAGCTGCTTCACACTCAGCGGCAAACCATCCCAGCAAGAGCTGTAGGTCATTGCTGGATGAAGCCAACAGGACAACATCATCTGCAAACAACAGAGATGAGATCCTGTGGTCACCAAGCATGACACCCTCCATTCCCTGGCTGCGCCTAGAAATCCTGTCCATAAAAATTATGAACAGGATCGGTGACAAAGGGCAGCCCTGGTGGAGTCCAACTCTCACTGGGAATGACTCCGACCGAGTGTTGGCAATACGAACCAAACTCTCACAGCGGTTGTACAGAGACCGAATAGCTCGAAACAACAAGCCCGATACCCCATACTCCCGAAGCACCCCCCACAAAAATCCACGAGGGATGCGGTCAAATGCCTTCTCCAAGTCCACAAAACACATGTAAACTGGTTGGGCAAACTCCCACGAACCCTCAAGAATTCTCGAGAGGGTAAAGAGCTGGTCCGATGTGCCACGGCCAGGACGAAAACCACATTGCTCCTCCTGAATCCGAGGTTCGACCAACGGCCGGACTATCCTCTCCAGTACCTTGGCATAGACCTTCCCAGGGAGGCTGAGGAGTGTGATCCCTCTAAAGTTGGAGCACACCCTCCGGTTCCCTTTTTTGAAGAGAGGATCCACCACCCCGGTTTGCCATGCCAAAGGCACTGCCCCCAACCTCCACGCAATGTTGCAGAGGCGTGTCAACCATGACAACCCAACAACATCCAGGGCCTTGAGGTACTCAGGGCGAATCTCGTCCACCCCCGGGGCACGGCCACCAAGGAGATTTTTAATCACCTTGGCGACCTCAGCCCCTGTGATAGGTGAGTAATCCCCCTTGTCCCCAATCCCTGCTTCCTCTATGGAAGGCGTATCAGTGGGATTGAGGAGATTCTCGAAGTATTTCTTCCACCACCTGACGATATCCCCAGTCGAAGTCAACAGTGTCCCATCTGCACCATACACAGTGTGGACGGGGAGCTGCTTTCCCCTCCTGAGCTGCCGGACAGTTTGCCAGAATCTCTTTGAGGCCGACTGAAAGTCTTGTTCCATGGCCTCACCGAACTCCTCCCATACCCGGGTTTTTGTTTCACCAACCACTCGAGCTGCACTCTGCTTGGCCTGCTGGTACACCTCAGCTGCTTCGGGAGTCCCACAAGCCAACCAAGCTTGATAGGACTCCTTCTTCAGCTTAATGGCCCCCCTCACTACTGGTGTCCACCACTTGGTTCGGGGGTTGCCACCACGAGATGCACCGACCACCTTGCGGCCGCAGCTCTGGGCCGCTGCTTCAACAACAGAGATGGAGAACATGGCCCATTCAGACTCCATGTCTCCAGACTCCCTCAGAATGTGGTTGAAGTTCTTCCGGAGGTGGGAGTTGAAGACTTCCCGGACAGGGGCCTCAGCCAGACGCTCCCAGCACACCCTCACTATACGTTTGGGTCTACCAGGTCTGAATGGCTTCCTCCCCTGCCATCGGATCCAACTCACCACCAGGTGGTGATCAGTTGACAGCTCTGCACCTCTCTTTACTCGGGTGTCCAAGACATACGGTCGCAGGTCTGATGATACGATAACAAAATCGATCATCGACCTGCGACCTAGGGTGTCCTGGTGCCAGGTGCACATATGGACACCCTTATGCTTGAACATGGTGTTCGTTATGGACAGACTGTGGTTAAAGCCAGTCTAAACTGGATTTGGTTCCACAGATGTCATTTAAAAGTTGGTAATAAAAACAATGAATTACAATTGTTTTTTTAATGTTCTGTAGTTCCACCAAGACTAGCATTGCTAAGCTAATTTTTAAAATCTATACGGGAATGTCCACTGAGAGGCAACCTCTCTTTTTCAAGGATCCCCTGTT
>JAJAQF010000092.1:0-59750 GCA_020510985.1 Pholidichthys leucotaenia | reverse complement strand
GGGCAGCGGGCCAAGATTCCCCGCTTCAACGGCGAGGCCACGTTGGATGACTACCTGACCCAGGTCGAGCTGGCCGCTGCGCTGAACGGCTGGTCACCAGAGGAAACCGCCGTGCAAGTCGCGCTGGCCCTGGAAGGGAGAGCTCTCTGCACGCTTTCTGATCTCCTGCCTGAGGAGCGCTACAGCTGGCCAGCGCTACAAGGGGCGCTCCAGAGACGATTTGGGAGAATGGTGGACGCTGAGCACGCCCAGGAACAGCTGACCCGCCGCCGTAGAAGCAACCAGGAAAGCCTAGGAACCTATGCTGCAGACATACGGCTGCTAACCCGGCGCAGCTACCCGGATTTCGCACCGGAGGCGGTAGAGAAGCTCGCCCTCCGGAGCTTCATCCAAGGTCTCCGCCCGGCCCAGCTCCAGAGCCACGTACGGATCCACGCCGCGAGCGACTGGGAGACTGCAGTGGCAGAAGCAGAGCGGGTGGAGCCGCTGATGAATCACACAGTTGAAGCGCCAACGCACAGACAGAGAACCTTCCAGGCCACGATGGACAGCGAGGAGGAAGAGAAGGAATTACGGCAGACCACGGCGGCACGTCCCCGGAGAAGAACGCCCCTCGCCGGCGTTAAACTAGAGCGAGGTGGCGTGAACGGGAACAGGCCGCCTCCCGCAGATGTTTCCCCCGAGGAGCCGGCACCACGCGTGGGCCGAATTGGACACTCTCCAGGGATCTATCTACAGTGCAGCTTGGGGAAGACGTCGATCCGGGCCCTGATTGACACCGGCTCTACAATCTCCCTGGTTCGACCCGGTGTGCTGCCGGGCACAAACAAGACGGCCCCACGGGGGTGGGAACCCACCAAGCGCTGCGTCACCACGGCTACCGGTGAGCGCGCCAGACTGGGGGGGCGGAGAGTTTTGGTGGTGGGGGTGGCCGGTCAGAACATAAGACACCCGTTCTGGCTGGCTGACATCCAAGACCCCTGTATTATTGGACTAGACCTGCTCACAGCCTGGAACGCCAAGATCGACACCGCGGGACCGTCCCTCCAGCTGGGAAACCGGACCATCACGCTCCACAGCAGAACCCAGGGAAGGAACACGGGGGCCTGCGCGATCGAGGGATCGCTAAGACAAACCGGACCAGGCAGGCCACCGCGAGGACTGGACACGATGACATCACCAGCGCGGACAGAGGGAGCACGAACGCACACAAGGACAGCAAGGGGAGGGGTCAACGTGTCAGCAGAGACGCAGCAGGCGGTGGAGGAATTATTTCAGCGGAGCTGCAGCGGGCTGGACCCGGAACAGGGACGCCAGCTGCGGGAGCTATTGGACTGTTTTATGGGTGTTTTCGCCGCGAAGGATGAGGAATGCGGCCGGACCGGGTTGGTGCAGCACGAGATCGACACCGGTGAGGCCAGGCCGATTCGACTCCACCCACACCGGCTGCCCTTTTCAAGGCGGGCAGCGGCGGAACAAAAAGTGCGAGAAATGCTGGAGGCAGATGTCATTGAGCCCTCCAGCAGCCCCTGGGCGGCGCCGGTGGTGCTGGTCAAGAAGAAGGACGGGTCGTGGCGGTTCTGTGTGGATTACCGACGCCTGAACGACGCCACCGGGAAAGATTCCTACCCCCTGCCCCGCATCGATGACGCACTGGACCACATCGCCGGCTCCAGCTGGTTCAGCTCGCTGGATCTACGCAGCGGCTATTGGCAGGTAGAGCTGTCACCTGAGGCCCGCCAAAAAACAGCCTTCTCCATCGGGCAGGGACTGTACCAGTTTAAAGTGATGCCGTTTGGACTCTGCAACGCTCCGGCCACCTTTGAGCGCTTGATGGAGCGAGTGCTGGCTCACGTGCCCCGGAGTCGCTGCGTTGTTTACCTGGATGACCTGCTGGTGCATGCAGCTGATTTTGACAGCGCCCTGTCAAATCTCCGAGAGGTGCTGGGAGCCATCCAACAGGCGGGGCTACGGTTACACCCTAAGAAATGCCACCTGTTCCGGCGGGAGACCACCTTTTTGGGCCACATCGTCAGCGCAGCGGGGGTCGCCACCGACCCGGAAAAAGTGGCAACAGTGAGAGACTGGCCACTGCCGCGGAACGTTGGAGAACTGAGGAGTTTTCTTGGATTGGCCTCCTATTATAGGAGGTTTGTGAAAGACTTCGCCACCATCGCCAGCCCGCTGCATCAGCTGACGCAGAAAGGACGCACGTTCCAGTGGAGTGACAGCTGTGCTGCTGCTTTCTCCCAGCTTCGCGCAGCGCTCATCAGAGCCCCCATCCTGCAGTATCCCGACCCGAACCGCCCTTTCATCGTGGACACGGACGCCAGCAACCAGGGCATCGGGGCGGTGCTATCCCAGGAGGGAGAGCATGGAGAGCAGGCAGTCGCTTACTTCAGCCGCACTCTCAGCAGAGCCGAGAGAAATTACTGTGTGACTCGCAGAGAGCTGCTGGCTGTCATTCAAGGACTGCGACACTTCCGCCCGTATGTGTACGGTGGGAGGTTCCAGCTCAGGACGGACCACGCTTCCCTGACCTGGTTGTTAAATTTCAAAGAACCGGATGGACAGTTGGCGAGGTGTAGCGAACTCAATATGAGCACCCTACTTGGCTTGCCAAGTGGGTTGACCCTATTGGCGACACAGGTAGGGTGCGGGACTCCGGAGCGGGAGGCGTGAGTTCAAATCTCCCGGTGGGACGTCGCCATGTCGAGCAGCACGTTACACTGGTGTCAGAAGTGGGATCTCCTGTCCAAAGCAGTAATGGGGCGCTGACATCGGGACGATGTCGAGAACCAGAGGGGAGTAGTGTAGCGAACTCAATATGAGCACCCTACTTGGCTTGCCAAGTGGGTTGACCCTATTGGCGACACAGGTAGGGTGCGGGACTCTGGAGCGGGAGGCGTGAGTTCAAATCTCCCGGTGGGATGTCGCCATGTCGAGCAGCACGTTACAGTACAATCAATTTGAATTTGGGAAATTCTGTTATTATCTTGAAATTTCATAAAGTTACTAAAAAAATTTACAAGTGGTCGAGACCAAGTGTAAGAGTTATGTGCAAATAGTTTGCTGCTCTTCTATTAAAGCAGCACTATAAAACGTGTTCCCCATAGGATCACTGAAAAGACTACAACTATGGTGATTATGACCTCAGTCCCAACAGCCAATCACAGGGTGATTTGTTGGTGTTGGCTAAAGTTGTGAACTGTGATTGGCTATTGGGACTAAGGTCATATTTGCCATAGTTGTATCTTCTCAGTGAGCCTACAAAAAAAAAAAGAGAGCTGTTGCAGGCAATGGCGGCCCACTCAAGCTATGGGAGAAGTGACCTTCACTCAGTCTGAGGTTGATGTCCCATCAGAACAGTCATGTCAAAATGTATTTCTATAGCACACTTAAAACAACCGCAGCTGACCAAAGTGCTGTACACCTTGTACACATAAAATATTAAAAATAACCACACAGTATACAATCCAGACTAAAAATACACAATAAAAATATAAAAACTAGTATAATAAACCCAAATAAAATCAGCAAATAAGTAAAATAAACTACAACAATAAAAACTAAGATATTGTGCTCGGCTGGGAGTGAAAGCCAGAGAAAATAAATGAGTTTTCAAAAGTGTTTTAAAATGATTGAGAGTGTGAGCAGCTCTTCTGTGAAAAGGCAGGCTCTTCCATAGATGTGGGCCCACCACTGAAAACGCTCTCTCACCGCTGCTTTTGAGTTGGGATTTTGGAATATTTAAGAGTAGCTTATTCGTAGATCTCAGTGCTCTGGAGAGAATACGAGGCTGTAACAGTGTAGATAGATACGGTGGGTGGGGCCATACCATTAAAACATTTAAAAACAAGCAATAAAACTTTAAACTGAATTCTAAAATAAATGGGAAGCCAATGTAGAGAAGAGAGTACTGGAGTTATGCGATCACGCCGTTTCTTTCCCATCAGGAGACGGGCTGCTGCATTTT
This sequence comes from Pholidichthys leucotaenia, assembly GCA_020510985.1. NCBI lineage: Eukaryota > Metazoa > Chordata > Actinopteri > Cichliformes > Pholidichthyidae > Pholidichthys > Pholidichthys leucotaenia. Next base: position 55,774 of record JAJAQF010000092.1, on the reverse strand, counting down.
GTACAGCCTGTAGACGACGTAGGGATGACTGATCAAGACCAACATATAAAGAATTACAATAATCTAAATGAGAGGTAATGAAGGTGTGAATGACTCTCAAAATCATGAATGGGAAGGCAGGCCTTCACCTCGCTTGGGAGTCTTAGCTGAATAAAGCTTTTCTGAACAGAGCTAATCTGTTTTCAAACTTAAAGGAAGTCAAGAATAACTCCAAGGTTCTTAGCAACTGGGTGGCAGTAAAAGGCTAATGGGCCAATAACCCTGCTGAACCTAACGGGCCAATAACCCTGCTGAACCCCTCTAATAGCTCCTGCTGTCCAAAGAGAATAATTATTGAAACATTACCTCCACCAAGGAGCTTATGTTTTTGCCAGTGTTGGTTTGTTTGTGTTTGTCTGTCTGTCTGACTGTTAGCAACATAACTCAAAAAGTTATGAATGGATTTTGATGGAATTTTTGAGAAAGGTGTGCAACGGCACGGGGAACAGATGACTACATTTTGGTGATGATCTGAGACTGCATACCTCCACCAAGGGCTTTGTTTGTGCAGCAGGATTACACAAAAACTACTGGATGGATTTAGATGATATTTTCACCAGATGTAGTTCTTGGGCTAGAGAGGAACCCATTACATTTTGGTGATGATCTGAGAATGCATACCTCAGCCAAGGCTCTTATTTCCTTACAGTGTGTTAGCAACAATACTCCAAAACTAATGGACAGACTTAGATGCAATTTTCACCACAAGTGGCACTAGATCTACACACGAACCCATTACATTTTGGAGGTGATCCACGAAGGACGGAAGGAGCCTTGGCGGAGGTATGCGCTGAGTGCTTTTCTAGTTATTCTTGGTTTACTCCTTCCAGAAGCTTCTTCCAGAAGTTCTTCCAGTATTTTCAGAGCTTTTCTGCCATCATCAGTGACTTCATGTCTTATTAGTGACAGGATTTTCTAATTACTCTTAAAAACTCAGCATAACAATCAGCATTTTTCTCTCTGTCTTCAGCAGGTTGCTTTTCACGATTGGGCTCATGCAAAAATACCTCTCCTCAGATTTCTTGAATACCAGTTATTGCATTGTTGTGACTGCCCTTGCTCTATTAGTCATCATGCTAATGTGCTGTACCGGAGTGGTGGCCTAGTTGGTAGAGCATCTGCCCGTCCAAATCCTGGCCGGGCCATACCAAAAACCATATAAAAAATGGTACTTTCCCCCTTCTAGCTTGGTGCTTAGCATAATGGAATAGGGAAAGGAAAGTTAATGCACAGAGCTACCAGAGGGCTGGCCCCCCAACCCCCTAAAACTAGCTTTTACTACTCACAGTAGCTTTGTGGCCTAGGGTCAGTGAAACGGAGAAAGGTGCCACCCCATACACCACATGGTGTGGAAGGGATTAACTAACTTAATGCTGGGATAGGCTCCAGCCCCCCCACGACCCGAAAAGGATTAAGCGGAAGAAGATGGATGGATGGATGGATGGATGGATGGATGGATGGATGTGCTGTAGCTGCTAACCAGCTAGCTTGTTATAGCTTCTCCCGCTCCTGCATTATACATTGTGTACAGAACTTTTCACTTATGTCCCCGCTGGCTCATCTAGCTCCTCGCATAATATGCTGTGTATAAGGTTTCTTCACTTTACCTCAATGTCGGCTCACTTAGCTCTTAACTGCTAGAAGCGCTGCATGTTATTCTTCGCACTCAGACTGCTTCCTCATGATAGTTAATAATCCAATTTACCCTGGGCCCATAACCTGTTAAAAGATGGGTTGGCACAACAGTCTTCTGGCGTGCATAGGAATAAGCAATGCTGGACTCTCTTGTAGTCCTCAGGAACATTTACTGGACCATTTGCATGTGGAGTAAAATACAGCTCTCGGCTGTAGCTCCTCTCTGTTCAGAGGCTTGACTGTAAAGCTGGATTTATGCACCTGCATCACATCAGTGCCATTGCCAATGTATGTCACTGACGGCAGTGATCAGCAATTTTTTCTTGTGTGCTGGTTTGAATGTGTTATTCCACTGCCAAAATGGGTTTCTGCCGATATAGAGTGATTTGTGTTTGCTGTGAGTTTTTGTTTATTAAATAACAACAGACAAAAGCAGATTGTGATGGAGTTGGAGCTAATAAACGACCATATTTATATGTACACGAATAAAGTCAAAGTCAAAGTGCCTTTATTGTCATTCCATTGCTAATAAACAATGCAACGAAACTGAGATACTGATCCTTAAAAACAAACTATCACACTCACAGTTCACTCATGCATTTAACATTCTCGTAATTACAACAATAAATAATGCTTGAAGCGATATTACCTAAAAGTTGAATACAATATGTACATAGCAATAATAAAAACATACTGAGCGATAAATATATAAGACCAGCTTATACACACAGGGTTATTGCCACAAAATAACCTAAAATAACAAAATAATATCAGCAGTCTGTGCGTGTTACATAAGTCCGTTCAAAATACTTACTGCTGCTGGGAAAAAAAACTATGATTAAACCTGGTAGTCCAGGTTTTATGGGATCTGTACCGCTTTCCTGAGGGAGCAAGTGAAAGAAATCATGGCCTGGATGAGTGCAGTCTTTAATGATGGCAGTAGCTCTGTTGAGGTACTGAGACCTGGAAATCTCTTCCAGAGAAGGGAGAGAACAGCCAGTGATTTTTTGCACAGTCTCGATCACTCTCTGGAAGGCTTTGCGGTCTGCGGCTGAACAGCCCTCATACCAAACCGTGATGCCATGTGACAAAATGCTCTCAATAGCAGAGCGATAAAATAAAACCAGCAACTGTGCATTCAGGCCATTCTTCTTGTGGAGCCTCAGAAAGTGTAAGTAAACCAGTTATGACTGGATTTCTGGAGTTATCTGATTATTCAAGTGGCCATGTAAACGGAATAATCCAACAAAGGCTGGGGTCATTAAGAGATTTAGCCGCCAATTATCTGTTTATTCAGTTCATATAAACATGACAAAATTAATTACTGCCATTATCGGTTTATTCCCAGATGCTAAGAAGATGCTAAGATTCTAATTGGGAGTGACTAGGAGGGACGGGATTAGAAATGAGTATATCAGAGGGACAGCTCAGGTCAAGTGGTTTGGAGACAAAGTAAGAGAGGTAAGGCTGAGATGGTTTGGACATGTGCAGAGGAGGGCTCGTGGATATACTGGACAAAGGATGTTGAAGATGGAGCTGCCAAGCAGGAGGAAAAGAGGAAGACCACAGAGAAGATTCATGGATGTAGTGAAGGAGGACATGGAGAAGGTTGGTGTTACAGAGGAAGATGCAGGGATAGGGTGAGATGGAGGAATGGAGGAATCTTTGTAATTACTGGGGTGAGGATGAGTCATGCCCTATCTGCTTAACTTCCTCAATATTGTTTTGAATTTGGATCACTGTTTATCCGACTCTCTTTGGAAGTGGTGCCGTGGTGAGCAAGCAGAGTGGAGAAGAGATGAGAACCAGGAAATGTGAAGGAGGAAACAAAGTGGACCAATCACAGCTCCTGCAGCTTGCATTGCCGACGTGCACCTCTCCTTCTCTGGAGAGCTGCACACCAGGTGACACAGAGGGGTATTGGGTTGCTACTCCGTCGACGCCATTGCAGCTGCGTCACGTCAACACAGGTGGATAAATTCAGCTTAAGTGACGCTACGCACACTTGCAAAGACTCAGTAAGGGCAGAAAGCCCAGGAATGTGAGCATATGATGAGCTCATACTCTGACATATTACTGCCATGACAACAATAGAAACACAATGAGCAAGGACGCAAATGAACAAATCTCAAGCAAACTATCATTTCTACTCTTTTTTCCTTAGTATATTATTGAGATTCCCCCAGAACTATTTTGACATTTTCCTGAACTTTCTCAAAATGCAAAACTTTTTTTAGATAGATAGATACTTTATTTCGAACAAAAAGGTATAACAAAAACAAAACAAATGACAAATGCAATATTTATTATTTATTTAGCGAATGCAAAGTCCTTAAGCCAAGCAGTTGCCTCCTGGTTTGCTGTATGGAGGATGTGTAATCCTCCTTCCAGTCTTTGGAGCGGGCAAGCCTCTATGATGTGTTCCATTGTTTGCTCCTCTCCACATGCGCACAGTGGGCTAGGGCTACTGCCCCATCTGTGAAGGCTGGCCAAGCAGGGGCCATGTCCAGTCCTGAAGCGATTGAGTGTAGACCACTGTCTCCTTGGGAGGTTGGTGCCCGGGACCTGTTGGTTGGGGTTTATCACCAGCTGTTTGTTTGGGACCTCCTTGGTCTCCCATTCCTCTTGCCAAGCTGTCTGGATGGTAAAGTCAGCTGGGGGAGGGTTTTTCCAAATCGGCCGTCTGGATGAAAGTCGGGCAGTGGGTGGGGTGTAGATATCTGCATGGATTGGTAAGTGAGGAGAATCTTTAACTTTTTGGAGCATCCTTTGAGTTAATGCTGCTCGCCGGATGTGTGGAGGGGCTATGTTTGACAGTACAGAGAGCCAGGGGAGTGGTGTTGAGCGGATTGTTCCAGTTATAGTTCTCATGGTTGAGTTGAGCTGGGTGTCTACATGGTGTGTGTAAGATGACCTGGACCAGACAGGGGCACAATATTCTGCTACAGAGTATGAAAGGGCCAGTGCTGAGGTGTGCAGGGTGGAGACTGCCGCCCCCCATTTGGCACCAGCGAGCTTGCAGAGCAGGTTGTTTCGTACCTTCACCTTAGCAGCCGTCCCCTTTAGATGTTTCTTGAAGGATAAGGTCCTATCAAGGGTCACTCCAAGATAAGTTGGATTTGGGGCATGCTTAAGCTTGAGTCCGCTCAGGTGGATGTTTAGTTCTCTGGCAGCTTTTGCATTGTGGAGATGGAATACACTGGAGACGGTTTTTGCTGGGCTTGGTTTTAGGCGCCAGATTTTGCAGAACTGGTCCAGTTTGGCAAGATCTTCCGTGAGCACCCGTTCCAGTGGTTCAAAGTCTGGTGCTTGGAATGCCAAACAGATGTCGTCTGCATAGATGAATTTGCGGGATTTTGTAGTAGGCAGGTCGTTTATGTAGAGGTTGAACAGAGTTGGAGCTAGAACTGAGCCTTGTGGGAGTCCGTTTTTCTGCATTCTCCATGCACTTGTGTTCTGACTGAGGTGGACTCTGAACCTTCGGTTGGTCAGCAGGGTTTTTATAATTGCTGTTGCCCAAGCAGGGATCGCCTTTATAAGTTTCAGGAGGAGGCCTTTGTGCCAGACCGTATCATAGGCGGCTGTAAGATCGAGAAATGCAATGCAATAAAGTAACAGTATACACTGTTTGAAAGGGAGATGGAAGAAGTGAACACTTGTTAATTCCATCTCCTCTTTTCCATAAATACACCCATGTGAATTATATACAAATTACCACCTTTAAGACCCCAAGTAAACAATTTACTGTATTTTTTACAAATCAACATTAACACCCATGACATGTGACTTTAAAAAACAACGAATTGGTATGGTCTCTATATCCTACATTGTTTATTATCCTTATAGCTCTTTTTTGTAATGTGCATATTGACTGTAGGTTGGTCTTGTAGGTGTTTCTCCAGACTTCTACACAGTAGTTAAGATAAGGTAAAAACAGTGAATTGTACAGTAAGACCAATGATTTATAGTCCAAGATGTGTCTTGTCTTCCCCAGTATGCCTATACATTTTGCTAACTTGGCCCGGATGTGACTGATGTGAGGTTTCCAGCAGATTTTATTGTCTAGCGTCACCCCCAGAAACTTATTTTCCTGTACTGTTTCTATTCTGGTATCATCTATCGTTACCATTATTTCATGATTTATTTTATAATTTCCAAACAACATAATCTTTGTTTGTTTTAGATTTAGAGATAATTTATTTTTGTTGAACCACTGCGTTAACTTTTTCATTTCAGTTGTGACCACCTCTAAAACCTGCTGCAAATTCTCACCAGTGCAAAGGATATTTGTGTCATCCGCAAACAAAATAAATTTCAGAATTTTTGATACTTGGCATATGTCATTTATATACAAAATAAAGAGTTTGGGTCCCAAAACTGACCCCTGGGGCACACCACAAGTGATGTCCATGAAGGGTGATTTGTGCTCACCAATTTGTGCAAATTGTTGTCTGTTACGTAAATAACTTTCCACCCAACTCAGTCCTACCCCTCTTATCCCACACCTTTCCAGTTTCCTTAGTAGTATTCTGTGGTCAATGGTGTCAAAAGCTTTCTTTAAATCTATAAATACTCCTACAGCAATCTTTTTTTTATCTATACAACTAGTAATTTCTTCTATAAGTTCGATCAGTGCCAAAGATGTAGATTTAACTGCTCTAAAACCATACTGGCTATCTGTAAGGAGGTTGTGTTTTTCAATGAAATCATCCAGTCTCTTAGTGAAGATTTTTTTCAAGTATTTTGGAGAACTGTGAGAGTAAAGAGACTGGCCTGTAATTTGTGAAACAATGACTGTCTCCTGTTTTGTATAGAGGTATTACTTTTGCTATTTTCATTTTGTCTGGAAATGTACCAGTTTGAAATGACAGGTTACAGATGTGGGTGAGTGGCTTAACAATTCCCTCAATTACTTTTTTCACTATTGTCATGTCAATTTCATTCCAGTCCGGTGATTTTTTGTTCTTAAATTTACTCACAGTCTCGATAATTTCCTTTTCAGTAACTGCACCCAAAAAGATTGTGTTTGGATTTCTATCTTCTATTTCATTCACAGAACCACTGTTGTTTGTTTCTGGTGTCACTATTGATTTTGCTAATGTGGTACACCCAAATAGGGCACCACATTTGGAAATAATACAGAGAGACTGTCATTTTATTTTTATTTTAAGAGTATCTAAATATATTTTGGGATTGTGGACGATCAATAATATTAACATTTGATATGTAGCCCTGTATAAATATTTAAGAGTAAGCAGCGGAACCTTAGGCACTGCGGTCGTTCCACCCCAGGTAAACAAATAGGGTGCACTTCCGGCCCCCCTTTAGTACTATCTGGAGAAAGACACGAGTGGTCCTGTGTTCTGTCTTTCAAAGACTCTTTCTGTATTTTACAGGTCAGTATTTGGTTAAAAATGCCATAAATAAGAGCCTTAAGCTCCGTGTTATTTCTGTGTGTCGCGACGAGTAATACTGTGATGTTGGTGTGGCGTTTTGATAAGTTTTATACAAGTTCAGGCTGCAGTTGGCGCCGGAGATCAAAGGCGAGCCGCATCGCGGTAGCGGTTTCGCGCCAGTCAAATTTAGCTTTGGGAAAGACGGTTAGCTCACATAAAATGTTTTACTTAATACAAGTATATTTTGCTCCATGTGAATGTAAAAGTCTCCTGATGCTAATTAATAGTCAGAGTGTGTCCTGTGTATATTTGCCTATTGTCAAGTTTGTAAAATAATTTGTTAAGTCCAGGTCAGCTAATCTAAGTGCAGTGTCTAAACTAGTCTAAGGTCATAGTTAAGTCCTATGTTTTGTCCTAATTAATGGGAGTCAGTCTAGTAATTGAAGGTCCTGTATAAGTAAATTGTGATTTGTGAAGTATGTAAATTTGAGATGTCAGATGTAGTGTAGTTCATGCACTGTGTGACTGAGGGAAAAAGAACATTATTTACAGTATGTAAAAGAAGATGACATATAAAGCACAAAATGTGATGCTGCCTGTAAATGAAAATGAAAATGAAATAAGAGTACTATCTGGAGAAAGACACGAGTGGTCCTGTGTTCTGTCTTTCAAAGACTCTTTCTGTATTTTACAGACCCAAGAGCAGACGCGGAGGATCACGTCCTTTCACGTTTTAAAACTATTTCTTTTTGTTATTGTGGTCACCTCCCCGGGACCCGTAACAAACTGTGGGGGCTCGTCCAGGATCTCTCCTCTTCAGTTATCGAGGGAAGATCCAGTGATACCAGAACTACGAGACAACGGTTGCCAAGCTGCTACATCAGACACGTCAGTCAGTGGGTGTCCAAGGAGGAAGACCAAAGAGGAAGAAAGGATCTTCAACCAAAAGTGGAACTGCACTGCTGTCAAGAAGGTAAAACACAGCTTAGTCACTGTACAACAATACAACACTCGAACTACAGATAGCTAAAGTACCATGTCGACAGCACGGAAAGAACTGATTTGGAGCATCAGAGGACGCTTGTTTGCCCTCTCGAGTCAGGATCTTTTCGGGCTAACAAAGAGCCTTGCAGCTGGAGACAAGGACACACAGTTCAGTGAAGACGATAATGAGAGCTGTATGGACTATGTCACTTCCTATTTACGGTCCCCAACTCTGCTGAAACTTGAAGATGAGGGAATGAGTCAGTTGCTAGTGTTGGATGATATGCTAACTGAAATGATACAAACGAGCGGCTCCACCACGCATTCAGCTGATCAGGCTGCAACACCAACCAAGTCAAGTCCTCATCCATCCAATATGTTACCAGATCCACCATCACCATCTGCTGTTCCACCAGGCATGCAAGTTAGTGTGAACGCAAACGCAGAGTCTGTAGAGGGACTGAGGAAAGCATATGAGACACTGGGTGAAAGACTAAGACTGTGTGAAGTTGTGACACTCCAACCACCTGCAGCACCCAGTCGGCAGAGCCACTCAAAACCGCAGCCAAGGGAACAAGGAAGTCCAGAAAGACATGTCACTCTCAAAGACCTTTCCTACCTGCCTCGGAGAGAATTCAAGGCTTTTGGAGGACAAATTGGAGACAACAGCTCTGAAATCAGTTATAACAGTCTCATGAGACAGATCAATGAAGGATTAAAAGAAGGATTTTCTGAAGCAGAGGTCGTGAGGGGGGTACTGAGAATTGTAAAGCCTGGCACGTTCAGGGACATGCTCATGCTCAAAGATGAACTGGTTCTTTCTGAACTTCAGGGCTTTCTCCGATCCCACCTTGGAGAAAAGGCAACAACAGAGATGTTCCAGGAGTTAATGTGCGCCCGACAAACTGAGCAGGAGTCCCCTCAGCAATTCCTATATCGCATGATTGGGCTCAAGCAGAAACTCATCTTTCAGTCAAAACAAGCCACTGCAGACATCTCGTATGACCCAAGGACAATCCAGGAAGTGTTTCTGCACACAGTCTATCAAGGTCTGGGAGTGAAGTATGCAGACCTACGGCAACGACTAAGACCTCTTATATCAAACAACAATGTAACAGATGTAGAGATTCTTAGTGAGGTCACAAAGATAATCAGTGATGAGAATGAACACCAGCGAAGGTTAGGGCAAACCCCTCGTCTGAAGTCAGCACAAAGCGCTGTGATTGCAACAAAGGACACGACAGCCAAAGACCAACAAGCCTCACAGACAATCAAACAACTTGCTGCACAAGTAGAGACTCTAACCAAGATGGTGTCAACCCTCATGGAACAGAAAGCTGTAAACCCCTCCCCTCAGCGTTCTCAGCCTCCAGCCAACCAAAAGAAAACCTATCTCTGTCCGAAATGTACTGAACAAAGCTTACAGGAGTGCAGTCATTGCTTTGTATGCAGTGAGTCGGGACACAGAGCGGTTGGATGTCTGAAGCGACCCAAGAAATCAGGGAAACGGGAATCGGTCTCTGTCAAGGGACAGCCAGAGATCAGTACAGAGTCAAAGTCCCAGCCAGTAAACTCCTCCTCTGTCGAAGCTTCAACTCCGCGCCCCAAGTACCAGAGCAAGCAGCTGAGAAAGCAGGTCAAATGCAATAGAAGGAAAATGACAGAGGCGTACAGGATCGCAAGTGCAAACAGTCAACAGTCAAGCTCTAAAGGAAAGACAAACTATGACAAATGATGCAAAGGTGTAGTCCTGCAAGTAGGAGACAGAGTGCTTGTGCGGAACCTGGGCGAAAGAGGTGGACCTGGCAAGCTAAGGCCCTACTGGGAACAGACAGTTTACATCGTGAGGGAGCAGGTTGGAGACAACCCCGTCTACAAAGTAAGTCCAGAGACAGGAGGTCGTCCCATCCGTACCCTGCACAGAAACTTACTTCTCCAAGTCAACGACTTACCAGTCGACATCGTTCAAAGTCCAATTGCCAAGTCACAAAAGAGAAACAACAGACCTACCGATATCAGGCAAAACACACTGGAAAAGTCAAACAGTCCAGAAGCGAGTGATTCAGAAGAAGACGAACCCCTCTATTGGTTTCGTGTTCCCAGACACCTGCAAGAAAGTCAACGTCCAGTCGACCAAGTCCAATGTGAGTCACAAAGAAGACGGGGAACAACACAGCAAAGACAAGTACAAGTTCCTATTCAACCTGAACAAGACAGAGACAATATTACGGAAGAAGGACAAGAAATACAAAGGGAAAGCGAACAAAACGTGGACCAACTTCAACCAGACGACGATGGGGAAGTGCTTCATATCCACCAAGATGTTCCTGCTCCTAGTCCCGGACCTGCAGCTCATCCTGAGCTGGTGCCCAGTCCAGAGCCAGACCGTCGTCCTGAGTCACCACCACGTCTGAGGCAGTCCACCAGGCAGAGACGACCCAACATGGTGTTCACCTATCCGTCCCTGGGCCAGCCAGCCTTCCAGACTCGTCCGTCGGTGAACACTGTCAGTGTCCAGCAGTCAACACCATATCCTTTTATGTGCTACCCTTCTTTCTATCCTCAACCTTTTTATCTTCCTCCTTTCACCTCTAACTACTTGCCATGTCAGTATGCTATTCCTTGCTATTAAACTAACCAGATCTTGGATAATACCTGAAGATGAAAAGAAAGACGTTCCAGAGACTTTTGAATAGAGACTTCATTAGTGTTGAGATTTTGATTTGTTACTGTTAAGTGTCAGGAGCCACTTTTGTTGTTGGGGAGCGTGTGGTACACCCAAATAGGGCACCACATTTGGAAATAATACAGAGAGACTGTCATTTTATTTTTATTTTAAGAGTATCTAAATATATTTTGAGATTGTGGACGATCAATAATATTAACATTTGATATGTAGCCCTGTATAAATATTTAAGAGTAAGCAGCGGAACCTTAGGCACTGCGGTCGTTCCACCCCAGGTAAACAAATAGGGTGCACTTCCAGCCCCCCTTTAGTACTATCTGGAGAAAGACACGAGTGGTCCTGTGTTCTGTCTTTCAAAGACTCTTTCTGTATTTTACAGGTCAGTATTTGGTTAAAAATGCCATAAATAAGAGCCTTAAGCTCCGTGTTATTTCTGTGTGTCGCGACGAGTAATACTGTGATGTTGGTGTGGCGTTTTGATAAGTTTTATACAAGTTCAGGCTGCAGTTGGTGCCGGAGATCAAAGGCGAGCCGCATCGCGGTAGCGGTTTCGCGCCAGTCAAATTTAGCTTTGGGAAAGACGGTTAGCTCACATAAAATGTTTTACTTAATACAAGTATATTTTGCTCCGTGTGAATGTAAAAGTCTCCTGATGCTAATTAATAGTCAGAGTGTGTCCTGTGTATATTTGCCTATTGTCAAGTTTGTAAAATAATTTGTTAAGTCCAGGTCAGCTAATCTAAGTGCAGTGTCTAAACTAGTCTAAGGTCATAGTTAAGTCCTATGTTTTGTCCTAATTAATGGGAGTCAGTCTAGTAATTGAAGGTCCTGTATAAGTAAATTGTGATTTGTGAAGTATGTAAATTTGAGATGTCAGATGTAGTGTAGTTCATGCACTGTGTGACTGAGGGAAAAAGAACATTATTTACAGTATGTAAAAGAAGATGACATATAAAGCACAAAATGTGATGCTGCCTGTAAATGAAAATGAAAAGGAAATAAGAGTACTATCTGGAGAAAGACACGAGTGGTCCTGTGTTCTGTCTTTCAAAGACTCTTTCTGTATTTTACAGACCCAAGAGCAGACGCGGAGGATCACGTCCTTTCACGTTTTAAAACTATTTCTTTTTGTTATTGTGGTCACCTCCCCGGGACCCGTAACACTAATTCAGGACCAACGTTTACAAAAAATTTATTGAAACCACTGACCACATCTTCCATATTATTTATCAAATTGCCATTTTCAATAAAATATTCCGGATAATTAGCATTCTTAGGTCGATTACTAATAATCCCATTGAGTACTTGCCATATTCCTCTTAAGTTATTTTTGTTATCCTCTAATATTCTGTTGTAATATTCTTTCTTACAGGTCCTCATTATATTAGTAAGCTTATTTTTATATCTTTTATATTTGATCTCAGCTTCCACCATTCTGCATTTAATGAATTGTTTATATAATGTATTCTTCTTTTTACATGCATTTATTAATCCCTTGGTGACCCAAGGAATATTTTTTTTTGTTGTTTGTCACTGTATTGTTTTATAGGACAGTTTTTATTGTACAATGATTGACATATTTGTAAAAAATTATCATATGTGTAGAAGAGCTTGAAAGAACGAGGCGGTATGATATATAAACCAAAGTTTATTATCAGCTCTCCTAACAAGTCTCATCTAAGTGCAGAAGCAGCAGAAGGAAAAAGAGACCGAATACCTCCGGCTCTCTGACTTTATACTTGCACATAACAAAAGACATGCATATCAAAGGCTGACATCCCTCATTATCTTAATCCCCCCATTGTCTTGGTACTTCCTCTCTTCGCCCTGGGGGGGTGAGGGTAGCTCCTCTGGTCTCCACTGCAGTGTCTGGGAACGTCTTTGTTCTTCACTGGCGGTTGAGAGTCTCTGTCCTTTCTGAGGTGTGAAGTTGCTTTACATATGTAATCACCAAACATTCTCACATGCTTCAACATATGTAGGTTATGGAATATATGATTAATATAGCCCACAGCCCCCCCCCAAACGACTAAGAAAGGACAATAGAAAAATTCACAGTTTAAGATAATTACTATGACATACTAACTGTTACACCTCTTGCCACAGAAGAAACTTTCCAGCAGCCATGCTCCTAAGAGAGTTCAGTGGTAATCATAACAGCATAGTAAAATCATAAGTCAGTCCTAAACTGTTACAGCACAATTAGTGAACAACTGTGGAGTAGTTTGCATCAGTTCCTGTGCTGTCTGGGTTTTAATCTTCTCCCAAAACTGCTGTGGGTTCGTTTAGGCGTCCTGCTGGGACCTTCTTGTAAGGACTCTGCAGCGTGGGAAGAAGAGTGATTAATTGTTCCCTGCAGGGGGGCTGAGTCTTTTCTCTTGGGGGGTCTACCCCGCCGAGGTGCTCTCGCCAACAGTGCAGGCTCGTCTTTCAACAAGAAGGCAGGTTTAAGTCTGTCAATGCTGACTGTTTCTTTTCTATCCCCAAAATCAAGCACAAAGTGTTTATCACCAGGTTCCAGCACTCTGAATGGCCCATCGTATGCTGGGCGGAAAGTTGGTTTTAAAGCTTCATGCCTAACAAAAACAAATTCAGCGTTCTTTAGAGCTTGTGGGACAAAAACCCGTGGAAAGGAGTGATGAGCTGGACCGGGGAGAGAGTTCGGTCCATTGCTGCCTAAAAACCTCGGGACTGGAAGATGCCCTGGTTCTGGGTTCTCTGGTAAAAATTCACCTGGGAGCTTGAGAGGTTGTGCAAAAACTAATTCTGCTGGAGAGGCGTCTAGATCCTCTTTAGGCGCAGCACGCAACCCCAATAAAACCCAGGGAAGTTTATTTACCCAATTTGTATCCGTTAGTGAGGCTCTGAGGGCGGCTTTTAAAGACCTGTGAAAACGCTCGCATAACCCATTAGCCTGAGGGTGATAAGCGGTGGTGCGATGAATTGTTGCCCCTAAGCTGCTGGACATGGCTGACCAAAGCTCCGAGACAAATTGAGGTCCTCTATCGGACGTGATGTCCGATGGGACGCCGAAACGTGCCACCCAGTTTGTCAAAAAAAACGCGAGCGACTTCCTCCGCTGTAGTTGACGCTAGAGGGACTGCCTCTGGCCAGCGCGTGGTGCGGTCTATCATTGTTAACAGGTGTGTGAAACCTTGGGAGGAAGGTAGTGGCCCCACGAGATCGACATGAACGTGGTCGAACCTTCTAGCAGGGATTGGAAAAGGCTCCAGAGGGGCTTTTGTGTGTTTGTGTATTTTGGCGCGCTGACAAGAAATGCAAGTTTTTGCCCATTCTTTTACGTTTTTGCGCAGGCCCGGCCACACAAACTTTTCGGCGACCTTTTTTTTTTTTTTTGTAACTTAGATTTTTATTCATTTTTCATTAGATATATTGCATTCAGATCACAGTCTACATTTAAAAACAAAGGGGCTAGAGTAAGAAAGGAAAAAAAAAAAAGGGGGGGGGGACAAATGTTGAAGCATCAAGTTTTTAGTTTCCATCTCTTAATTCTTCTGGTTTTTCCAGCGTCTTTGGTTATTCTTTCAATTTCTGTCTCGTTGTTGCACTTTGTAGTGTGTCCATTTCCGCCATTTTTTTTCCCATAGTCCTTCTTGCATTCTTTGTCGATATGTTAGTTTTTCCATCATACGTACTGTATGTCCTCAACAATGTCAGTCCATTGCTCTTGGTCAGGAAGAACTTCTGATCGCCATTTTTTTGTGATTGTTTTTTTACATGCAATCAACAAGACTTTAACTAGATATCTGTCCTCAGCCTGTATTACATTGTCTCTTTTAAGATCACATAAGTACATCAGGTTACAGTTCATTGGTATATTATATCCTAATATCCTCTGTATTGTCACATGTATAGATTTCCAGAATGATGAGATTTTGCAGCATTTCCAAAACATATGTGAGTGGTCTGCATTTTGAGCCCCACATCCCCTCCAGCATAAAGATTGGGTATTTGTATATTTTCCTTGAATCTGTGGTGTAATGAAAAAGCGGATCAGGTTTTTCCATCCAAATTCCCTCCATGTCCTTGAATTTGTTGATGTGTGTTGTGTTTTCCATAATTCCTGCCAGCTTTCTTCTGTTATGTTTAAATTTAGCTCTTTCTCCCATTTCTCCTTTATATAGTTACTTGAATGATTGTTTGCCATAATTTTCTGATATAGCTTTGAAATAATTCTTATTTTATTTCCTGCATATGAACTTAAAATGAATTGTATAATCTCGCTCACATCTGTTTGGAGGTTATGCCTAATCTTCTTCATATAATAGTCTCTCATCTGCAGATATCTGAAGAATTCCGATCTTTCTAGTTTAAATTTTCTTCTGATGTTTACAAAGCTCCCGAGATCTTTTTTCCCGATATTGCCCCATGCTGTGATTCCCTTGTTCACCAGATTTTTGTATCCCCTATCTTGTTTTGCCGGTTCAAACTGACTGTCAAATGCTACCCATTTCAATAGTTTTATGTCTTCCTTTATATTATACTTTTGTACTATTTTATACCACAGTTCCAAAGTAAATTTAGTGATTGGGTCTATTTGTTTGATTTGCTTATATGCATCTTTATCTCCTATTATGCTTTGTACTGGGAGTCCCTCAATTTCCTTTTCCATTTCTTTCCATTTTGCCTCATATCCTTCGTCGCACCAACATATGATATATCTTATTTGTGCTGAGTAGTAATATTCCTTTAGACTCGGTAGGCCCATGCCTCCTTTCTCTTTTGGTAACTGGAGAGTTTTATATTTCACTCTTGGCTTTTTACCTCCCCAAACAAATCTCGATATCATCCTGTCCCACTTTGAGAACTGGGCACCTGGAATCTCTGTTGGTAGAGCCTGGAAGAGGTAAAGTAATCTAGGTTGTATGCTGATTTTGACTGTCTCAATTTTTGAATTCAGATCCATATTTAAGATTGACCATCTATCAATATCTTTTTTTATTTCTTGTTCCAACCTATCATAGTTTGCTTTATAGATTTTGCTTAGATCTTTAGGTATGTTCACTCCAAGGTATTTTATTTCTTTTTGTTTCCAGTTTAGTTTGATCTTATCAGTTATCTGGTTTAAAGGGTTATAGTGGAATGTCAGTATTTGTGTTTTTGTTATGTTTATCTTGTATCCTGATAATTTTCCAAAATTTTCTATCAAGTTCATCATTTCCATTATTGATTCATCTGGTTGTTCAAGGTAAACTATAATATCGTCTGCAAATAGCCCAATCTTGTGTTCCGCCCCCTTTATTGTTACACCTTTTAATTTCTTATTTTGTCGTATGGCTTGAGCCAGTGGCTCTATGAACAGAGCAAACAAGGTGGGCGATAAGCAGCATCCCTGCCTAGTTGATCTTTGTATATTTACTTTGTCTGTTAAGCTACCGTTTATCTTGATTCTTGCCACAGGTTCTTGATACAGCGTCCTTATGCATTGTACTGATTTTTCGTTAAATCCAAAGCGTTCCAGCACACTATATAGGAATTTCCAGTTAACCCTGTCAAATGCTTTTTCTGCGTCTAAACTCATTATTACTGCGCTTTTCTTTTCTTTATGTATTTGATTAATTATATGTATTGTTCTCCTGATATTGTCATGTGTTTGGCGTCCCTCTATGAAACTAGTTTGATCATCTTCTATCAATTCCGTCAAGAATGTCTTTATTCGTTTACATATAATTGTTGTATATATTTTATAATCCACATTTAATAAAGAGATTGGTCTATAGTTTCCGCATTGTTCTCTATCTTTCCCTGGCTTTAAAATAACTGAAATAATGGCTTCGTTCCATGATGGAGGTATTTTGTTGTTGTTCAACGTCCAATTAAATGACTTTAGGAGCTGTGGCATGAGTTCTTCTATAAACAGTTTATAAAACTCAGAAGGGTATCCATCACTCCCTGGTGATTTACCGTTTTTAAGTGACTTAATCACATCTCTAATCTCTTGTGTTGTTATTTCTGCTGTTAGCTTTTCATTTTGTTGATTTCCTATTGATGGCAAGTCCAATATGCATAGAAATTTTTTTAATATCTTTAGTATTTGTTTCTTCAGGTTGCGAGTATAGTTCTTGATAGAAATTATGGAATATTTCTTGGATGTTTTCTGGGTTAACTGTGGTTTTATTTGTGATGGGGTCTTTAATCTTATATACATTATTCATTTGTTTGTTGTTTTCTTAACCGTTTTGCCAGCAGTTTTGTGGCTTTTGGTCCCGTTTCATAATATTTTTGCTTTAGATATCTATTTTTCCTTTCAATTTCATCTATTTGTGTTTCTTTTATCTTTATTTTTTCTTCTTTAATTTCTTGATATATTTTTGGGTCATTTGTGCTTTGATGTTTACGTTCTAATTCCCTCAGTCTCTCACATCTTTGTTCATATGTTTCCAGTTTAGACTTATTTGCTTTTCCTGTTTCAACAATTAATTTACCTCTTAACACGGCTTTTAGTGCGTCCCATAGTATTGTTGGGTCCACTTCTTCATTGTCATTCTCTTGGATATACTCGTTTATGTTTACTTTTATTCTTTCTTTCATTTTCTCATCATTTAACAGTCCTACATTAAGTTTCCATGTTGTCTGTCGTTTTCTATTGTTTAAATATATTTCCATGTATATAGGATTATGATCTGATATTTCTGCCCCTCCAATCCGACAATTTCTCACCCTGTGTCTGTCACCTTCATTCATAAGGAAGTAATCTATTCTAGAGTGTACTTTATGGACTGCTGAATAATGTGTATAGTCTTTTTCGAGTGGGTGCAGGTCCCTCCATATGTCTACCATACCCATTTCTGCCAGTGAGGTTCTTATGAACTTTGTTACATGTTTTTTTGTCTTCTTAACACTTGTTGTGTCAACTTCATGATCCATGACAGCATTTAAGTCTCCTCCACAAATTAGGACTCCTTCACTGTGTGTTGCTATGAGATCAAACAGATGTTGAAAAAAACCCTTGTCACTTTCTGGTGGGGCATAGATGTTCACTAATGTGATCTGCATACCATCTATTCTTCCCTTTATTATTACATACCTGCCTTCTTTATCCTGGATTTCTTGCTCACATTCAAATTGTATTTTATTTGAAATTAGTATCATAACCTCCCTTTTAGTTCCTCCCTTAAATGAACTGTAGTAGGAGTTCTTATAGCCAAATCTCTTTAGTTTCACATGTTCTGTCTTGCTCAAATGTGTCTCTTGCATAAATATAATTTCGGCTTTTTCCTTCTTGAATTTTCTTATTATTCTTTCCCTTTTAACAGGTGAGTTCAGACCATTCACGTTTAGTGTCATTATCTTAAGATTTTTACCCATATTCATGTTTTTCCATTTTTTTAACTTGTGCTCCTAGCCCCTTTAACAACAAAAATAACACATATTTATATAAAAACACATTAAAAAATCTCGACCTCCGTACTTTGGGCCTTTCTTCTGCCCACTGGTCCCTGTTGGTGGGTGGAGGGGATGTCCTCACCGAGTGAGGGGCCCTCCCTAGACCTGTATTTACTATCCAAGTAATAGTCATTAGTCTAGAAATGTCCAACAAATATCACTTAAACCTCTCCTAGCCGTCTGTTTCTCTTTTACCTTGTCTTCTTGGCCTTCATTTCTTCTGTGTCTTTCTTAATCTTTGTTACAATCTAGGCTTTCAGTTGAAAGCCTTGCAGTTTTTCCTGGGCCCGCTGCTCCACGTCTCCTCCCGTCTTCTGCCGTTCACTCGCCTCCACTCCGGCTGTCGTGATGCGTTCAGTGCCGCCGGTGCTCCAGCCGCTTCCTCCGGCATGCTCACCACAAAGCCTCGCTCCGTCATGTCCCGCGCTGCCTCTCTGGCTGTGTTGTATGTCTTCACGCCGTCCTCCCAATGAATCCTCATCTTCGTTAGTGGCGTTTGGAATCTAATTTTTTTCTCTTTCAGCGTTTTTTTAATGTTGGCATATTTCTTTCGCTGCTGCACAATTTCTGTCGGGTAGTCATGATCAAAGAATATCTGCTTGTCGCCGATTCGTATCTTTTTTTTCCATGCTTGTGTCAGGATTCTTTCCTTTACATCATATTTCAGAAAGTTGACCACAACTGACCTGGGTGGAGAGTTTGGTTTCGGGTTCTG
Organism: Pholidichthys leucotaenia; assembly: GCA_020510985.1. NCBI lineage: Eukaryota > Metazoa > Chordata > Actinopteri > Cichliformes > Pholidichthyidae > Pholidichthys > Pholidichthys leucotaenia. Next base: position 36,912 of record JAJAQF010000092.1, on the reverse strand, counting down.
TGCCGAGGCTCTGTGCGCTCGTTGAATCTGCAGATCCGCTTCACCGGGCAGCTCCAGCTCTTTTTTTAAGAACTGATCCATGAATTTCGTCATCGAGTTGCCTTCAATGCCCTCCGGGATCCCGAAGATGCGTATATTGCTCCGTCTGGACCTGCTCTCCAGGTCGGTTATTTTCTCCTGCATCCTCTGCGTTTGTGCCGTCAGGGTCTGTTGCTGCTCGCTTGCCTCGCTCTTCCAATCTTCCAGCTCCGATATTCGGGCCTGTGCTTCTGTCATACACGCCCGCTGAGAGCGCAGCTCCTCCATGTTTTCTGCTAGCTTGCGCTCCATTTCTCTTCGGAGGCCCATAATTTCCTCCTTAACCACTTGCGCTCCGTTGTTCCGCGGGCGGGCAAGTCTCTGCGTCCCATGACGCACGAGGGCGCACGAGCTCGTGCGCATGACGCATGATGGTGGTGATGGTGATGTAGTAGCGTCCAAGCGCCACTCAAAAAAAAACTGCAGAGACAGCCGCGAACAGATTAGTTCATCTGATTGATCTCTCATTCGACTAATAAGAGCCTTGAATTGGGTTTCTGAAACCTTGAAGAACCAATGAATGAAAATCTAGGAAGGGGGACCCGCCTACTGTGAACGCAGGAGCCAATTGAAGCACAGAAATTCTGGCTGGGTGAAGAGAGATTTACTGTTGCAACAGATGAAAACAAAGGACGCTGTACGAATCTACTACAGACCCAGGCTCACCCAGCAGCATGGAGAACACCCACAAGTGGGACCTGCACTCATTCCAGCAGAATAGACGGAGGCCGACGACAAAAGTCGTAAATCATTCGCCAAAACAGCAATAATGGAATTATGTTGATCGGGATCCACGAGCGGAGTAGCGTTGCGTTCGTCTGACAATGGGGGAAGAGCTGTTCGCCGCGACTCTGCTGCTTTGAAGAGGTAAGGTGTTATAAGCTTGCTTCCATCTTGGAAGACCAAGATGGCGCCCACAGCGGTCGACATGGTGCTTCGCTGCGCTCTTTGTTTGTTTTTGTTTGTCAATTGTGTGTCTGCTTGCACTTATACCCGTGAAGAACTTCTAAATATCAGGACTTTCACCCCCACGGACCTCCTCCCAGTTTTTTTAGCCCCTGCCGCCGATCTGGTTCATTGCTTGGCTCGGAAAGTGAGACGGCGGAAGAGAGGTAGAGGAGCGGGCGCTCTCGTGCGGCTTCGCAGGAGAGGCTCGCGAACGGCGCTGCCTGGCATATTTCTGTCCAATACCAACTCTCTCTCTAACAAGGTAGATGAACTGAGACTGCTGATGCGTTTTAGGGACCTCGCCTCCTCGGCTGCCCTCTGCTTTACTGAGACCTGGCTCCGGGAAAATATACCGGACAGCGCGCTGCGCCTCGACGGCTTCCAGCTCTTTCGTGCTGATCGTGACACAGAGCTTTCCGGCAAGACCACAGGAGGCGGAGTCTGCTTCTACATCAACTGCAGCTGGTGCTCTGATGTAACGGTAATTTCCAAACACTGTTCTCCCGCCCTGGAATTTCTTGTTATCAACTGCAAGCCTTTTTATTCCCCGCGGGAGTTTGCTTCTTTTATACTGATCGCTGTGTACGCCCCTCCCGACGCGGACACGCGCGAAGCTCAGCGCGTGCTCGCGGATCACATTCAACACACAGAGCGGAGTTTCCCAGACTCGCTGATTATTGTGGCTGGCGACTTTAATCAGTGCAATCTGAGCCACGACCTCCCCCGCTACAAACAGTTTATTAAATGCCCCACCAGATGATTAAACACACTGGATCACTGTTACACCACAGTGAAAGACGCATATCGCGCTGTTCCTCGCGCTGCGCTGGGATTATCTGATCACGTGATGGTTCACCTCATTCCCACATACAGACAGAGATTGAAGCTCACTAAACCTGTCGTGAGCACTAGGAAGAAACGGACCAGTGAAGCTGAGGAGAAGCTGGAAACGTGCATGGAAATATCTGACTGGGGCATGTTTAAAGGAGCCACGCATGATCTGGATGAGTACACGGACACTGTGAACTCATATATCCACTTTTGTGAAGAGATCATTCTTCCATCACGCACCAGGGTGAGTTACTCTAATGACAAACCCTGGTTCACAGCTAAGCTCAGACAGATCAGGAAGGAGAAGGAAGCAGCGCTGAAAAGTGGAGACAGGGACTGCTACAGGGAGGTTAAATACCGGTTTATCAGAGAGCTGAGGAGAGCTAAATCTGTGTATTCAGAGAGACTCCAGCAGCAGTTCACTGCTAATGATTCGGCTTCCGTGTGGAGAGGACTGAGGCAAATCACCAACTATTGGCCTCAGGCTCCTAAAGGTCAGGATGACAAAGCCCTTTGTCAAAGACTGTCCCAACACTATGCCCGTTTTGACACCTCGTCATCTGTGTCCAACTCCCCCCCTCCCTCCAGCTCCACAGCCTCCACAATCCCTACTTCATTAAAGGCACCCCCCCCTCCCCCCCCCTTGCCCTTATCATCAGTGAGCAGGACGTGCTCAAACAGTTCTCCAGACTGAACCCGCACAAGGCCCCCGGCCCGGACGGCGTGTCTCCCTCCACCCTGAGACACTGTGCGAAACAGCTGGCTCCTGTCTTCACAGACATTTTTAACACCTCCCTTAAGTTATGCCACGTGCCGTCCTGCCTCAGATCCTCCACCATCATCCCTGTCCCCAAGAAGCCACGGATCACTGGACTTAATGACTACAGACCTGTAGCGCTCACCTCTGTAGTCATGAAGTCCTTTGAGCGCCTGGTCCTGCCCCACCTCAAGTCCATCACCACCCCTCTCCTGGACCCGCTGCAGTTTGCCTACCGAGCCAACAGGTCTGTAGACGACACAGTCAACCTGGCCCTCCACTCCATCCTGCAGCACCTGGACTCCCCGGGAACCTACGCCAGGATCCTGTTTGTGGACTTCAGCTCCGCATTCAACACCATCCGCCCCGCTCTGCTCTGGAACAAGCTGTCCCTGCTCAACGTGCCTGACTCCCTCTGCAGGTGGATCACCGACTTCCTGACGGACCGGAGGCAGCATGTGCGGCTGGGAAAGACTGTCTCAGACTCTACTAGCATCAGCACCGGATCACCCCAGGGCTGTGTACTTTCCCCCCTACTCTTCTCCCTTTACACCAACTCCTGCACCTCCAGCCACCAGTCTGTCAAGTTGATCAAGTTTGCAGACGACACCACCCTCATCGGGCTCATCTCCAACGGCGACGAGTCCGCCTACAGGAGAGAGGTGGCCCAGCTGGCGTCCTGGTGCAACAATAACAACCTGCAGCTGAACGCTCTGAAGACAGTGGAGATGATTGTAGACTTCAGGAAAGTCACTACCCCTCTGCCCCCCCCTCACCCTCTCAGGCTCTCCCATCACCACTGCTGATTCCTTCCGCTTCCTAGGCACAACCATCACCAGGGACCTCAAATGGGAGCCGACCATCAGCTCACTCATCAAAAAAGCCCAGCAGAGGATGTTCTTCCTGCGGCAGCTGAGGAAGCTCAAGCTACCCACCAAGATGTTAGTGCAGTTCTACACAGCCATCATCGAGTCCATCCTCACCACCTCCATAACCGTGTGGTACGCAGGAGCCACTGCCAGGGACAGACTAAGGCTGCAGCGCGTCGTGCGCACTGCTGAGAAGGTGATCGGCTGCAAGCTCCCATCTCTCCAGGATCTGTACATCTCCAGGACCCGGAGGCGTGCTGGCCGGATCATAGCCGATCCCTCACACCCTGGTCACGTACTGTTTGCCCCCCTCCCCTCTGGTAGAAGACTTCGGTCCATCCAGACTAAAACCTCCCGTCACATGAACAGCTTCTTCCCCTCTGCCATCAGACTGCTGAACACTAAGTGACTTATTGACTCTCGTGCACTATGTACAGCAGCTCAACCAGACTCATGTCAGTCATCACTGTTTTCTTCCTGCATTACCGACTGCACTATATAGCTCTCCACAGTATCTGCTGCTCACTAATATATTTTAACTGCTGACCAGTATCACTTACTCTTATTCTACACTTTATTGCATGTATAGTTTATTTCTTTTATCTTATCATGTTTAATGTTGCAGCATTGCACCGAGACAAATTCCTAGTTTGTGTACTACATGAACAATGGCAATAAACCTGATTCTGATTCTGATTCTGATTCTAAGCTAAATTATTATTTATCCCTGAAAACTGTAATCCAAAAATGACTTTTGACTGATCGGTAAATTACAACTGTACTGCGCACGAAGTACGTGCGCCGCGATAAACGGTTCATTTGCCATGTTCGGACCGTGAACGCCCCCCCCCCCCCGCTGCAGAAGAGGAGCAGGGGGGGGCCACGGTCCGAACGCCCCCCGGTCCGCGGGAGGAAGCATATCAGTCTATTCCATCATGTAGCGATGGCCCTCTTCTGTAGCAAGGGGGGGGGGGGGGGCGTTCACGGTCCGTTCACGGTCCCCCCCCCCCCCCCCCCCCACACACACAGTAGCGGGGGGGGGGGGGAGCCGCTGTGAAAGCATGCAAGGAGTGTAATCCGTCATGTAGAGGGCCGAATTTGGTCCTTGGTAGCGGGGGGGGGGAACGACCCCCCGCCCACACACACACACACACACACACACACAGACACAGCCCTGAGTGTCACCTTTCATTAGAGCCTAAAATGAAGATTCTACATTGAATTATTCTAAAGTTACAGACGTTTTTCCAAACTGTGCCATTTGGCACAATTTGGCACAGTTCCAAAACGCCTGGGAACAGCCTGAGAACAAAGCTGTGTAAAATATTCATTTTTTGTGGTATTGTTACCAAATTTGGATCTCAGCTGGATAACACTTGGTTCTACATTTCTGTTGCATTTTCCAGCCGGATCGGACAGCTGTGTTATTTACAAGCATTTGTATCCAAAAAAACACTGTGTCCAATTTTTTTTTCTTCAAGTTCAGTATGTTTAGATGACTGTAACTCAGTGGCCGGAGCACGTAGAGAGATTATGTTTTTTTTGCCAAAAAATTCAAAGTGTTTTCTTTTAAATGAGACCAACCCCATGAAGATGCTGCAAAGGGTTGAATAACAGCTTTCGATTTACTTTGGGCACGTTATTTTTGGGCATTTTTAGGAAAATTGCCCGGAGTGCAAGTGGTTAATCTCTTTTTTCAGCTCCTCCTTAAGAGCCGCTAAATCCTGTTGTAGCTGCCGCTTGAAGTCTTTCAACTCTTTACCCAAACTGGCAAAGCCAGTGTTCATGTTATCGAGCCTGGCGTCCTCCATTTTCTCTGCTGCAGTCACCTCGTTTTTTTGGGCCTCGTGTTCAGCGATTTCTCCTGCGTTGTTGAAGAGGAATTCTTTAATTTTACCCTGCTTTTGTCCTTGTGCCCATCCCTTAGTTTATTGATCCGCTTATGTCGAGTTGGCCATTTACCGATGATTTTTAATCCGGCTAGGGAGAGCTCTCTGTTTAAGCGTTATGTCTCTCCGCCATCTTCCCGCTTCGGCGATCATTTTAACCGAGGCGCGCGCACCTGGGTGCGCGAGGGAGTGAATTGAGTCGAAAATACGGCGGCGCCATGTGGCTGGGACTAACGGGCGAGGTCGGCCAGTTGAAATATCGCATATTAGGGGGGGCACGCCGTCGCGTAAACCCTTTTCCTCCAGCCTTAACCCTGTTGGTCCAGACAGGAGTGCGCGCACGTCCGCGTCACTGCTTTGTTCCTCTGCCATGGCTGCATAATCTATCCCTGCATGGATAGGTGCTGCGTATGTGTCCGCGTTAGTGAAAAGGTCTGCGGCTGAGGCAGTATAATCTGTCTCCTCGCGCTCTGGTGATGTCACAGCGCGAGAGAGGCAGTCTGCTACCACGTTAAGTTTGCCTGCCACATGTCGAATGTCTGTGGTGAACTTTGAAATCGCAGCCAGCTGTCTTTGTTGCCTGCCTGACCATGGTTCTGAAATTTTAGACATAGCAAAGGTGAGCGGTTTGTGGTCTACAAAAGCCGTGAAACTCCGCCCTTCTAACCAGAACTGGAAGTGGCGGATGGATAAATGAAGTGCTAGCAGCTCCCTGTCAAAAGTGCTGTACTTACGCTCAGTTTGGTTTAGCGATTTGCTGAAGAATGCTAAAGGTTGCCAGATCCCGCTGACATGTTGTTCTACAACTGCCCCTATAGCTAGGTCCGAAGCGTCTGTGGTTAGTGCAATGCGGGCCGAGGGATCGGGGTGAACTAACAATGTGGCATTAGCTAGAGCGCTCTTTACTTCCGCGAAGGCGCGTTCGCGCTCCGGGGTCTATTCGACCGCGTTGGAAGCTTTCTTTTTTCTGAGTGCGTCATATAGGGGCTGCATGAGCTGAGCTGCGTGGGGGAGGAAACGGTTGTAAAAATTAACCATTCCTAAAAATTCTTGCAGCGATTTGACCGTTTGTGGCCGTGGGAAACTTTTTATCGCGTGAACTTTGTCTGGAAGTGGAACTGCCCCTTTTGGAGAGACTTTGTGTCCTAAAAAATCAATTTGTGACACGCCGAATTTGCATTTGGCTGGATTGATTATTAACCCGTGCTCTTCTAGTCTCTGAAAAACCGTAGTGAGGTGCTGCTCGTGTTCTTCCTCAGACGAGCTGGCTACCAGCATGTTGTCGAGGTAGACGAAAACAAAAGGAAGGTCGCGTAATACCGCGTCCATCATCCGCTGAAAAGTTTGAGCAGCGCCTTTGAGGCCGAAAGGCATTCGCAGAAATTCAAAAAGGCCGAAAGGGGTTATTACAGCTGTTTTAGGAATGTCCTCTGCTCGAACTGGGACTTGATGATAACCGCGGACCAGGTCAATTTTTGAAAAAATGCGCGCACCCGCCAGATGCAGTGAAAAATCCTGAATGTGAGGAATTGGGTAGCGGTCATGCGCTGTCGCATTGTTTAATCTGCGGTAATCCCCGCACGGTCTCCAAGAACCGTCGGGTTTCGGAACCATGTGAAGTGGTGAGGCCCAAGGGCTCTTCGAGTGTCTAACAATGCCTAATTTTTCAAGGGTAGTAAACTCGTCCCGAGCTATGGTGAGCTTGGCCGCGTCTAAGCGGCGAGCTTTGGCAAATACGGGTGGGCCCGTTGTGGGAATAAAGTGTTCAACCCCGTGTTTAGCCACAGTGGCTGAGAATTTGGGAATTGTGAGTGCTGGAAATTGGGTGAGGAGTTGCTCAAACTTACCTCCTGCCGTGGTGACGCTAGCCTGCACAGGTGGTGGAGAAACTCGGGCTGAGGAGGGAATAGAAGCAAAGGACAGTGCATTAACCAAGCGTCTATTCGCTAGATCCACTAATAACCCATGTGCACACAAAAAATCTGCGCCCAACAAGTTAAAACTCACCGCCGCTACAACAAATGTCCATCTGTAGTTGTGGCCGTGGATGTGGAGGTGCAGGCTCTTTTCGCCGAAAGTGTCAATGCTGGAGCCGTTGGCTGCCACCGCTCCGTTGCCCCGGGTGCCCATGGCTCGATCTGCTTGGGAGGGCATGACAAAACTCAGTTGAGCTCCTGTGTCAATAAGGAACTGCTTGCCGGTGTGTCCATCCGTCACATATAACAGCTTACTCTTCTCGCCGAGAACCGCTGCCGTTAACGGCTCTCGGCTTTTGGCGTTTCCCGAAATCGTAAATTTGCAGGGGGGAACGCATTTGCGGGCCTTCTCGGCGAAGCGGTGGTGATAATAACAGACGTCGCTCCGTCTGTTACGTTTTGGCCGTGTCGCTGTCACCGCGGGCTGGATCTGCTCAGTGGGTTGCGGCTCTTCGTGGTTCTGGGCATCAGCGCTGAGGTCTGCGGATGCTGCTGTGGGTGTCTGCTCCTTGCAGGCGTTGACGAGCCGTTGAGCTTCGTTGGCGAGCACGCGGAAGTCTTGCTGGGTGCTGCATCTCATGTTGGCGAGCGTCCCTCTCATGTGTGGCGGCAGCGTGCTGAGGAATATGAATTGGAAGAGGAAGTTGTCATTGTCCTCTTCTTTAAGCTGCAGCAAGTCCTCCATGAGGGCTTTAGGTTTGCACCCTCTGTTGCCGTAGACCGCCAGGATCTTCTCGGCTCTCTCTTCAGCTGAGGGGACGTAATTTGCCACGATGGTTGCTTTCAGTGTTTCATATTTGTCTTGGGCCGGCGGCCGCCGGATCATGCTCTGCACACACCTCGAAGTGGCGGCGTCGAGTTTGGAGACGATGTGATAGAATTTCGTATAGTCAGCCGTGATGCCCGCCAGTGTAAACTGGGCTTCAGCTTGTTGAAACCACGAGGCGGGGTCTTCCTGCCAGAAGTCCGGCAGCTTGACAGCGACGGCATTCATGTAGACCGTCACTGATGTGTCCGCAGGGTGAGAGTGCCTTGCTTCGGCTCTCTCAGTGGCGCTGGTGCTCGGTTGAGCCCTCTCAATTCCTTCTGCCGGGGGTGAAAGTCGTCCATCTGTTCCCCTGTCTGCGTGGGCGCTGGCGTCTGCCTGGGTTGCCACAGATGAGTCGATCGCGGGGGAACGCCTCAGATCCATACTCGCGTCAGGGGTCACCAGTGTAGAAGAGCTTGAAAGAACGAGGCGGTATGATATATAAACCAAAGTTTATTATCAGCTCTCCTAACAAATCTCATCTAAGTGCAGAAGCAGCAGAAGGAAAAAGAGACCGAATACCTCCGGCTCTCTGACTTTATACTTGCACATAACAAAAGACATGCATATCAAAGGCTGACATCCCTCATTATCTTAATCCCCCCATTGTCTTGGTACTTCCTCTCTTCGCCCTGGGGGGGTGAGGGTAGCTCCTCCGGTCTCCACCACAGTGTCTGGGAACGTCTTTGTTCTTCACTGGCGGTTGAGAGTCTCTGTCCTTTCTGAGGTGTGAATTCGCTTTACATATGTAATCACCAAACATTCTCACATGCTTCAACATACTGTATGTAGGTTATGGAATATTTGATTAATATAGCCCACAATATGCTCTATTTATGTCATTTTCATCATAAACTATCTTCCAATCTTGTATTAATAATTCCTTTGTCAGTAAATACATTGATTCTTCGGTTCTTATTCTTTTATATTTAATATTTTTGGTATACTTTTTCTTCCTATAATCACATTGATAGACAACAAAAATCGGCAGGTGGTCACTGATATCATTCAATAAAAGCCCACTCCTGATATTATTTTCCATAATGTTTGTGAATATGTTATCTATTAGTGTGGCACTGTGTGACGTGATTCTGCTAGGTCCGGTAATTGTTGGATGTAAGCCCATACTGTACATTGTGTTGATAAATTCTTCTGTCAAACTATGTTGTTTTGAGTTCATCAGATCTATATTGAAATCCCCACAGATGAACATAACTTTATGAGTTAGTTTTGCATACATTTTTTCCATCCAGTCCTTAAATAAGTCAATGTTTGATCCAGGTGTTCTCAGCTCACTACTACATTCTTCACATTGTTCAGACAGATTTCTATTGTAATACATTCAAATAAATCATCCACAGTTACTGACAGATTTTCAACAACCTTGTATTTCAAGCTCTTGTCAACATAAATTGCAACTCCTCCTCCTTTTTTCACTTTTCTATTTATATAATTTAATTCATAGCCATCCATGGTAAAATCCACTCCTTTCTCTTCACTGAGCCACGTCTCTGATATTGCCACAATATTGAACAGCTCTTTAAACTGATGTAAATAATGTTTAATGTTATTAAAGTTAGCATAGAGACTTCTGCTGTTGAAGTGGATCATAGAAATATTGAAATCAGATGTGACCATTGTGTTAAACTGATCATCTGTGTAGTAACTACAGTCATTATTGATGGAGCTAAATAAATTATTATCAGGGTCTATGTTATATTCTGCGTCCTGTGGGTTGTGATCTGTATATTCAAAAACTTTCAGTTCCTGTTATTCCTGTTTGTTGATCTTTTGTATCATGTTGTTAAATGTCTTGTAGCAGATGAGTAAAATCCTTCAGTGTCCTACAGTTGTCTGATTGTTGCTGTGACTCCAGTTCATAATATTCATTGATATTTGTCCAGTTCCATAATATTACGGATGTTAATGATCTTGGCTTCTTCAGGTGATCCATTTAATTTGATGTATATTTTACAGTTTGATGTCCAGGTGTTTTGAATCTTTTTCTGCTTTTTCATGTATCTTGCTTTTCTGGCTATTTCTGCGTTTTCTTTTGTGAGGTGCTCGTTTATGTATTCCTTTCAGCTTCCTACCTTGTTTTAACAGCGCAGTCTTGTGTTTTCTGTTCACAAACCTCATGATCACAGCCGGTTTGTTGCCGTTTTTCCTGTTTTTAAATTATTTTTTTGATATGACCCTACTACGTAGTACTTCATAACACACAAAAGCCAAATTTTTAGATTAAAAATTAATGACAACAACAACAAATAATAATAATAACACCAATAATAATTATCATTATTAGAGGGCACTCATAATAGGTTTGTTCTTTTGTCTGTTTGTTAGCAGGATTACACAAAAACTACTGAATGAATTTGATTAAATTTATACCAGAGGTGGGCCTTGGGCTAAGAATGAATCCATTAGATTTTGGAGGTATGGGTAACCCCCACAACAGCCAAGGACAAGCAGAGCGCTCAGCTCGGGCAATTAGCAGAACAATGAGATGTGTGTATTGAGATCAATAGGCAGCTGCTCTTTGTCTAGCTTCTTCCTGCCTGCTGTTGATATGTATGACTCAAATGCAAATGTTCATGCTTCCTGCTATGCCTTCCTGCAGTTTCTTTGATGATAACATGCCTTTCATGTATTGTCTGTGGTGGGGTATAAAAACTGCATATGCTCTGTAACTCACTCTCTCTCTGACTGCTGCTTCTGACACACGCATTCTGTGTCTCCTCACGAGAGCCTGAGGACCCGCTCCAGCCCGCCTGCACAGGGCTGGAGTGAGTTCAATGATGGCGGGATGAATGATAATAAACACCCTCAAAAACCCTCAGTTCGCTGCATATTATTCTTCCGCCACAGTCTGTTAGCAGGATTACACAAAAACTACTGAATGAATTTGATTAAATTTACACCAGAGGTGGGCCTTGGGCTAAGAATGAACCCATTAGATTTTGGAGGTGATCCAGGTCAGGATGCAGATTCTGGCTCAATTTTTCACTTTCTTTAACATTGCCAGATTTGGCGCAGGTATGTACTCATTGATCACCTCCAAAATCTAATGGGTTCATCCGAAGCCCAAGGGCCACCTCTGATGAGAAGTTCATCATATTCAGCCAGCAGTTTTTGCCTAATCCTGCTGTCAGACAGTCAAAAATGATCACATTACCTCCAGAGGGATTGTTATTATTAGCCTATTATTAATATTAATTATTTACAAGTCCAACTGATCCCACTTTGTGCTCATTTCATCCTGCCTGTCTGCAGGTCAGAGGAAGCTTTGGAGCAGAAAGGAGGAGCCACTGAACTCACAGTAGCAGGTCTGATTTAAAAAAATCCATTATGATTCTCTGATTGTAGCAGAAGCACAGACAGTGTCATTCTGTGGTGTGAGAAACTTTACCCCAAAAACTAGGATGAAATATTCACAATTGTTTGTGCATTGAAATTTTCATTCATACTTTCACGTTTAATAATTCTTTATTTCGATTGTTGAAGTCATCATCCCCCAACCCTTCACGCACACTTGCTCCAAACTGAATGACCTATAAAATATTTTATCATCTAAAAAAATGTTAAAGCACAAGCAAAAATCTCAAGTGCACACACGTACAAACGATGCACAAATGACTGAGACTATTTCCCCATAGCTTTGGAGTAGATGGTGGGCCAACCTCAAGGAGGCGCAGTGTTAAGTCGGTGTCTGGAGAGCATAATGCGTGTTTGGTTCTGCTGTTGACATAAACAATGTTGTTCATCAGTGTGGATGCTCACATCTTCATTGGTATAGTGGTTAATTATCCCCTGGCAGTCGAAGACCGCAGGAGGATTATGGTATGGGGTGCTCCGTCATCTGTCCCACTTTTATGAAATCAAATCCTACAGTTTTGTTCCAATTGTTTTGAAACTTGGTGCCAGGGTTTGATATATACTGATGATGTGCATATTGCTTTTTGACTCTGATCGGATGATTTTTGCAAGAATTATAGACCTTGAGGTTAAGGTCAGAGGTCAGTTTTTCCCCTAAATCTTGCAAACACATGACATGATGTAGGTTTTTCAAATCCATATCCTAGTTGTATGCAAGACAAATCTTGGACAGCTTGCACCCTGACCTGACTATGGGTGTGGGGTCTAAAGGTTAAAGGTCAAAGTTAGTATTCCCTATGCCCTCTTACAATAGAACGAATAAAGCTGTTTAGGGTCATCAAACACAGGGTCACCTTGGGAACCTGACTTACAACTATGGGTTGTATAAAATTATATTTGTTGTATATTCATGGATGACAGGGTCATCATAATTTTGTTCTGCTTCAATAATTATATAGAAAAAGTTGAAAACTGCTCTCCTTCAGTAACGTATCGAGATCTTCAAAGAAAACTGAGGCGGAGGATATTGCACTCTCCTCAGAGTGCTCTTGTTACCTCTCAGCCTCTAAAAACTGAAGCGGTATTGTTACCCCGCCGGACAGATGGGCAGCGGTGTCGGCGGCGTCAACACCTACCTTATGAACACAATAACTAGAGAAAGAAATGACGTGGGCTTTTCGAATTGATTTTATGGCTGTATCTATGAAAAGTCTCGGCCCTGTTTGAATTTGGGTGACCTCTGACCTTTGGGTGACCTCTAACCTCAAAGGTGAGTTTTCCCTAAATCTTGTAATGCGATAACGACACAAACGAAAGATGTAGCCTTTTCAAATCGATATCATATCTAAGAGAAGCCTTGGATGGCTTACACCCTGCTGTCTGACTTTGAGTTTGGTGTCAAAAGGTCAAAGGTTAATGTTAACATTCCCTTTGCACCATTACTATAGAACGAGTAAAGCTAGGGTCACCAAACTTGGTGCACATGTTCACCCTGAGAACCTGACCTCTTGCTATGGGTTTGGGGTCAAAAGCTCAAAGGTCACGATTATCTTTTCCTGTGCCCTGTTGCTACATAATGAGTAAAGCTAGGGTCACCAGACTTTGTACACAGGTTCACCATCACACCCTGACCTCAGACTATTGGTTTGGGGTCAAAAGGTCAGAGGCCATGGTTAGCTTCCCCTATGCCCTATTGCGATAGAATACTATAGAACAAGTAAAGCTAGGTCACCAAACTTGGTATACAAGTTCACCTTGGGACCCCAACCTACAGCTATGGGTTTGAGGTCAAAAGTCACGGTTAGCTTTCTCTATGCCCTATTACTACACAGTGAGTAAAGCTAGTGTCACCAAACTTTGTACACAGGTTCACCCTGTCACCCTGACCTCTGACTATGGTTTTGGGATTACAAGGTCAAATTGCCATTTAATCTATCTATAAATGCAAGAAATCTCTGTGTGTGTATCTGTGTGTGTCCTCACATATCTCTCAAACCGTTCGTCAGACTGACCTCAGATTTTATAAGTTCTCTTCTTCCGGCTTTCAGAGAGAGCAGACGCTTTTCTCCCCCTCTCCTACTCCTTCCTATTCCCTTACTGATCCTAGCTTGCTGTGTCCTGTCTGTGTCGCTCTTCCTCTGGCTGAATCTTATTCCAAATGGAAAATTATGGATTTGGTGGGCTTTAAATGCGATTGACACCACTTCAAAAGAAGATCGGGCCAGGGGGAGCCCAAGTGGGAGACTCATGAACAATTGGGAACTCATGTGTCTGTGTGATTCGACTGAGATGCGGAAGACATCTATCTGTTTGGCTTATGATCACAGGATTTCTACTTTGGCTCTGGAGTTTCCTGATGTATCAGAAATTAAAGAAGTTGGGAGAGCTGATCAAAATGCGGACCCGGCAAAGCTCCTTCAACAGCAATTCGACCAGTTGGGGAGTGCACTGATAGCGGCAATGGTGAACTGAATGGTGGCTGATTCAGCAAGTGGAATACATCTTGGAGTCGCTGGTGCTCTCCAGGGAATGATTTTAAAGCCTGTATATGGAAATTATGAAGCACAGAATTGCAAGAGAGATGAAAATTCTATGCTCTGAGTGAACTGTGCCTTTAGACCTTGATTCGGTGCCCTGAAAATTATTCTCCTCCTGGATGAAGACAAAGCAGAAGAGAGTTTTGGCTTCTCTAACCCAAACAATCAACAAACAATTGCTGTTGTTCAGCAAACTGAGCTCTTCAAGGACAGCGTTATCATGTGTCTAATACAGAACTCTGCCATCTGGCATGCACGAAGAGAGATAGACTCTTGGACATACTTATCTGTGTTTAGAATACATGAACATAACATCCATCCGTTGCCAGGTGGCACTCCTTTGTTGTGCACCAGCAATTGATACATCCACACTGCATTCATTCATACTGATTACATGCTGACTACACACACTGGTCTCTCTCGCTCCTTTGTTATTGTGTGATCTGTTGTTGCTAATTGTGCATTTGAGGTTTTTTTTCTATGTAATCACAATTTTGCTCATAACGAGCTTTATTTTGATTAACTGTTTTTTCTCTCTGCCCATTGTGTCATCCCCCCCCCCCCCCATTCCCCTCTTTACCCTTCTCTGTATGACAGGCGCCTTCATGGCTGCCGCGTCATTGGGATGCGCTTATCGAGCGCGCCCAATGTCAAGTGAAATTCCTCGTATGTTTATTTTGTAAACATGCGTGGCAATAAAGCTATTCTGATTCTGATAAGTGCTTTGCTGAGGTTATGAGGGTGTGCATCCCAGAGTATGGAGTTGCTCAGTCAAAATATACAATTTTTATCAATAAAAGTTTAGCCACTGCTGTGTTTCCTCATGCTCTGGCTTCTGGAAATGTGGGTGGGGTTTTTGGATTGACTCTGTACTGATTGGATAATACACACCATCACGACTAGCCACTCACCACAGCGTTCTGTTAGCAAGAAAAGGAAGTGAAAAGTGACAAATTTGATCAGACAGAATACTGAAGATGTTGCTGTGATTGCATAGGTCTAAAGGATAATTCGGCATATGTAGAGAACACGAGGTGCTCGGGGAAGGGGGGAGTCCGAGCAAGGACTTGGGGTCTTACAGGGAACACCGGTGCTGGAGAAGCAGCAGCCGGACCAGTGGATCGCAGTTCTTCACAGGAAGCCAAGCCCAGCCTGCCGGGTTAGTGGTGGACTGGAGTCCCGGCTGCTGCTTCATCCGTGTGCCACCGCTGTCCTTTGCGGGACTGTGATGGTGCTCCTCCTGATGCTGGTGTGCTCACGCGGCTGTATAAAAATTAAAAGTTAATAATAATACCACTGTAGAGGATGCCTTTCACAGACGAGACTGGGTTTATTTCTCAGGATTGGTTTATTGAATGGTTACATCCTCTAGCAATCTCAGAATCTCGAAAAGAGAGAGAACAATCGTCTTTCACAGTTCTTATACTCTCCCCAAGTCATACACCCCCAACCCCACAGTCCTTCAGCAAACATACAGCCCCCGAGACTCCTTGGCGTCCCCATTGTCTCTTATCCTTCTAGCCTCCGGGGCTCCTGCTGGGACATTCTCTCCAACTTCCCTCCTCCTGCAGGACCAACTTCACACCTCCCGTAGGTCTCTGTAGGGTCAGGTCCTCTTTGTCCATTAAGACGTGAAGCCTCCAAAATATGCACCGTCATGCTTACTAGGTATATGTGGGAAATATGGATACAATATATGCGCCCTAAATATGCGCCATATAACCCCCCCAAACGTCTAAATAAGGACAAAGTACACCCCAAGATGCATAGCAAACAGAATCATCTCATATCACACAGAACAGAAAATGGCACAACATATCACACTTCCGACTGCTTGGGCTTCAACCTCCTGCCATATCTGCTGTAAGCAGGTTTCGATCTGACTGCAGCCGTTTCTTGCATCTGTGGATTAGAGTCGTTAGTACATCCTTGTGAAGGCTTAGAACAGTGTCTCCCCGGCGGCCTGCCGCGACGGGGGGGCCCTGGCCAACTGCACTTGTTCATCAGCCAAAACAAAAGCGGGTTTGAGTCTGTTAATTCAGACTAATTCCCTCCTGTCACCCAAATCGATCAAAAAATGTTTTTCCCCAGTTTCCAACACTCGGAAAGGTCCATCATAAGGTGGTCTTAAACCCAGCCTCTGAGAGTCGTGTCTGACAAAGACAAATTCTGCGTTCTTTAAGGTTTTAGGCACAAAAACGCGTGGGAAACTGTGATCAACTGGGCCGGGGAGGGTGTTTGGTCCCGTGTCGCTCTGCAACGGCTGAGCGGGGGGGCGATTTGGTGCGGGGTTCTCTGGAAGGAATTCGCCCGGTAACCGGAGGGGTTGGGCAAAAACTAGCTCAGCCGGAGAGGCTTGCAAATCTTCCTTAGGTGCCGAACGCTACCCTAATAAAACCCATGGAAGTTTATCAACCCAATTTGTGTCCGTGAGAGCCGCTCTGAGGGCTGCCTTCAATGACCGGTGAAAGCGTTCGCACAAACCGTTGGCCTGGGGGTTATATGCGGTAGTGCGGTGAATTTTCACCCCCAGACTGAGTGCCATGGATGACCAGAGCTCGGAAATGAATTGGGGACCTCTGTCAGACGTTATGTCTGACGGGACTCCAAAACGCGCAACCCAAGCCGTTAAAAACGCGCGCGCAACGTCTGCTGCTGTAGTTGACGCCAGGGGGACCGCTTCTGGCCAGCGCGTGGTGCGGTCCACCATGGTTAGGTGTGTGAACCCCTGCGACAGCGGGAGGGGTCCCACCAAGTCGATATGCACGTGGTCGAAGCGTTTGGCCGGGATGTGAAAAGGTTCTAAAGGGGACCGCGTGTGCTTGTGTATTTTTGCTCTTTGACACGCTGCGCAGGCTGCGGCCCATTCTTTGACCTGTTTACGCAACCCCGGCCAAACAAATTTTTCTCCCACCATTTTGATCGATGCGCGAACCCCCAGATGTGCCAGCGAATGGATTGAATCAAAAACGCGGCGGCGCCATGCAGCTGGGACCCGTGGAGATATCACAGATTAGAGGGGGCATACCTTTCTGCTGCACCCTGTGCTCCAGCCTTAGCCCTGTTGGCCCAGACTGGAGCACGCGCACATCTGCATCGCTAACCTGCTCAGCGGCCATGGCTGCGTAATCTAAGCCCACGCAGACCGGGGCTGCGAGCGCTTCCGCGCCGCAAACCTGGCCCGCGTCCACGGCCACCGTGTCTGCCCCCTGGGGGCCTGGCGTTGCAACTGCACGTGAAAGACAATCTGCCACTACATTGTGTTTGCCCGCCATGTGTTGAATATCAGTGGTAAACTCCGAAATCGCGGCCGGCTGGTCTCCCCTCGTCTCGCAGGGATGCGTTCAGCTCCGTTGTCGCCGTCGTGGCTGCGTGTCGTCTATGGGCGTCGACGAGCCGCTGTGCTTCCTGGCCCAGCCCGTGGTAGTCACGGTTGTTCAGCAGCTGTGAGCTGGCCAGGGTGACTCTCACTGCTGGCGGTAGTGTTCTGAGGAAGAGGTGGGCGAAGATAAAATTGTCGTCGTCTTCGCCTCTCAGGTTCATCATCCTCGCCATCAGATCCGCCGACCTGTCTGCTTCGCCTTCTGTTAACGCCAGAAGCTTCTCTGCTCGCTCTCCCTGCGAGGGGGTGAAGGCACGAATGAGGGCGGCTTTCAGTGCGCCATACTTGTCGTCCTGGGGCGGGTGGTTGGTCAGGCTCTCCACCCGCTGCACTGTGAGGCTGTCCAGCTTCGCGACGACATGGTAGAACCTCGTTGCGTCCGCTGAAATTCCCCGAAGGTGGAACTGCGCCTCCACAGTGGTAAACCAGGAGCGCGGGTTATGTTGCCAGAAATCGGGCAGCTGTAGTGTGGTAGCTGCGTTAACCCGGTTGGCTCCTGAAGAGTCCGGTGCGGGAAGATCGTCGCCACCAGCCATAATTTGTCGTAGGTCACCACTGTAGAGGATGCCTTTCACAGACGAGACTGGGTTTATTTCTCAGGATTGGTTTATTGAATGGTTACATCCTCTAGCAATCTCAGAATCTCGAAAAGAGAGAGAACAATCGTCTTTCACAGTTCTTATACTCTCCCCAAGTCATACACCCCCAACCCCACAGTCCTTCAGCAAACATACAGTCCCCGAGACTCCTTGGCGTCCCCATTGTCTCTTATCCTTCTAGCCTCCGGGGCTCCTGCTGGGACATTCTCTCCAACTTCCCTCCTCCTGCAGGACCAACTTCACACCTCCTGTAGGTCTCTGTAGGGTCAGGTCCTCTTTGTCCATTAAGATGTGAAGCCTCCAAAATATGCACCGTCATGCTTACTAGGTATATGTGGGAAATATGGATACAATATATGCGCCCTAAATATGCGCCATACCACCATGATTGAGGCGCGGAATGGCCAGATCAAATGCATATCATATGTGGCCACATATACACGCTTTGACTAAACGACACCCGTCACCAAACAAGACACAAAAATGCCCAAATAAAGAAATAAATCATTTTTTATTTACTGACAAATGGGCAACACTGATCCAACATGGGTCATTCTGCTGAATATAATAATGCTGGGTGTTTTGTACTTATAATATTGCTAAAGTATAAAAGGATCCACTAGAATGGGTCTCAAATATTTGTGAACATGTCCTGTTACATAGTACTGCATGAGTTTATTGCTGCTAGACTATAAACTACACATATAAACTAAAATAATTATAATGGTGACTGAACAACTCCCATTGCCCAAAGTGCAAGATACACTATTATGAATATAAGTCATAAAAGATCAGACAAATACAGTAAGTGATATGACAAATAAACCAGGGTTCTTCAACAGTGGCTAATATTGGATGTCCCATTCATTTTCAATAATTCTGTGATTAATATTCACACAAATAAATATTAGTGCCGTTCAGTCCCTTTCATATTTGTCAAAGTCTAACATGTGTGACTGCCTACATATAGGCTACACCTCTTTGTATTTCACTTTCAAACACAGCCTACGTTTGGGCCTGTAAAGCCTAGCTGGCCTACCTGTTTTCAGACAGGACTACTTGCTTTCTACGGCCATGCACTAGTATCTCAAAAACAAAGAAAGCTAAGGTCACCAAACTTGGTACACAGGTTCACCTTGGACAACGACCCACAACTATGGGCTTGAGGACACAAGGTCACGGT
Source organism: Pholidichthys leucotaenia (assembly GCA_020510985.1). Classification (NCBI taxonomy): domain Eukaryota; kingdom Metazoa; phylum Chordata; class Actinopteri; order Cichliformes; family Pholidichthyidae; genus Pholidichthys; species Pholidichthys leucotaenia. The sequence goes on along the minus strand of JAJAQF010000092.1, from coordinate 17,680 downwards.
CAAAGTGGCCCTATAAACTATATCTCAATAACAATGGCACCTATGCTCACCAAACTTTGTACTTGTGTTCACCCTGACCTCTGACTATGGGTTTGGGGTCAAAAGGTCAAAGGTCATGGTTAACTTCCCCTGTGCCCTACATACATGCTGCTATACAACAAGTAAATCTAGGGTCACCAGACTTTGTACACATGTTCACCTTGACATTTGCCTGTGGTTTTGGGATTGCAAGGTCAGAGGTCAAGTTCAAAATGCCATATAAAGTACATCTCAACAACAAACAGAGGCTGTGTCTCAATTCAGGTTCTGCGTCCTCCAGGTGTGCATTTCTAGGCCAGATATGTCACTGCGCTGTGTCGAAGGCTGTCCCCATTCCGTGGGCTCCTTCACATGCAGCCAGCAAGTGCAGCCTTCAAAACCCCCAAAACAAAGGATAAATGAAGAGGATCCTTGTGGCCCTGACATACCCAGCATTCAGCGCGTGGCTCAGCCTGGCTTTTTTTCCCCCAGCTCAGCCAGAAGTAGAGCGAAGCCAGAAACAGTTCAGAGTAAGTTTTGTGCTTGAATTCTGCAGCAGTTTGAATGTAAAAACACCAATGAGCCAGGAAACCGCAACATCAGATTATTTAAACTCATATTACATGATATTTTTTTTCTGATGTGTTGTATGTTTGGATTGATTTATTAATTTAACGTGTTGGAACTGTTACTTTTTCTGAAGTCAAACTGATTATTCATTAATGTCAGTTTATTAACTGTCAATAATCAGAAAAATACCACGATGTGGCGTGGTTGAAATAACTTGTTTTAAGGTAACTTTTAAAGTCCTGTAGAGACATTGGGAGGCTGATTTTATTTATTTGCTTATAAAAAGCTGATGTGGTGCCGTACAAAAAAACACACTTTAGGTTATTTTTAGAGAAAACCACTTTATGAAGTTGAGGGGGGACAGGACATCTGTAATAATTTTATTATGCTGATCTTAAAAATGTTCCATCACATATAAGATAAGATAAGATAAGCCTTTATTAGTCCCACAACGGGGAAATTCCATCTGACGTGATAATCAATTTTTCTGATATTTTTTCTCGTTTATCTCTGAGGTCCACGGTGATGAACCTGCAGGAACCGAGGGTCAGCTGTGGAGAGAACGGGCTGGGCTCCAGATTTATAAAATAAAGCTGATATTTGATTGAAATAACCACAATAAAAATGATTTCATTAATTATTTTATTGACTGTGATTTTTTTTTGTTTTTTAGCGGTTTACTGTGCAAACTGAACCAAATTAAACTAGAAAAGCACTCAGAGAGCGCATACCTCCACCAGGCTCCTTCCATCCTTACAGCTTTTCCTCAAATGTATGCAAGCAGAAAGTCCTGCAACGAAGCCTAATGTAAGAACAATTTTGTGAGTTACATGAGTACACTTTCTTGAGTAAATGTAACTAGTTACTGCTCTGCTTGTAAGCATTTCACATTTACTAATTACCAACACTTTGACAGAAGCGACAGATCATAGAACTGTGAGCAGGACTTCTGTTGCACTGATTTTCTGCAATGTCACAAACTAATTTGTATGAAATATTCCACTTTAATATGAATAGAAGATATTTGACTTTTTATTGACTGTGTAGTCATAACTTATCCTTTAAATAAACATGCATATAGGCTTTTTCTAGAGTTATTTTTTAAAAGAATCAGATGGGCATAATATCTAGCACGTAAATAATAGAATCACTTAGCATTTTCCTTTCAGTTAGATGCATGGAGAAATGCATGTCAGTCAGCTCTCATGTAAAAAGGTTCCGTTTTTATTTTCCAATGTCACAACGCTGTATTACATTATATGGGGATGCACCATACATCTGTATATTAGGCCTTAGTCTAATACACTAATATGAGGGTTTTGTTATTTAATTCCATGGTATTGCATAGTAGAGGCAAACTGATTTTTATTTGGCATCATAATGTGTGTCGAGTGTTTGAATAAACCAGCCCTCTGTTTTTATTTATGAAATAATTTTACATGTTTTACCTCACCCTTGTTGATCTTTCCCTGTGTTTTAATTGTTTTGTGCACCTGCAACAAGTCAGTATTGATGATGATACCAAGCTACAACCAGAAACGGATGAACTTTTAAAGAGGGTCTGTAATGTCTTTTTTAAAAACACTTACAGTATTTGGGAAAGTCTTCTTAAGTATAAAGCAGTGGTCACTGGTCTACTGAACAACTTTAGTCTTGACATGGATATATTGCTGGTAATTCAATAAAGAGAAAACAATAAATGACTGTAAATCACAATGAAGCGTGCCACATAATTTATTGAAGTATAAATACAAAAATGATAGATCTTTAATTGTTATTGTCACAGGTACAACGAAATTCAAAGTGCTCTCCAGTCAGTGCCCCATTTATAAAAACATTACCCCATTATAAAAAAAAAAACATAAAATCAGCTAAAATAATAATTAAAAGAATAAATAACAAGCCACATTCACACAGACATCAACACAGGACATCATGCACACACAGTCTATATAAATATTAAATACTGAAATAAATAGATAAATTACACATTTTAGTGATGATGCGTTGTTTTTGAGAGATGATGCTTTGTTTTTGGGAGATGATGCTTTGTTTTTGGGAGAGGTTGTAAGATTATTTCAGTACAATTGTAAACTTCATCCAGGAACTTTTTAAGTGTGACGTTGTGCACCTTGTCCAAGTTGTCTAGGTCACATTTATTTGTCCCATTCTGCAACAGAATAATGTGGACAGTCAGCATTTTAAGCACCAAACAAAGGCTACGCTGAACACAGTCTTCATACATGGCATAATAAACACTGAAAATGTCACTGTCAAAGTCATTTTACAGCTACTGGAAACCAAAAGACATTCAGGAATTTGGGGGGTTCTAGACTACTCTTGTTAAATTTCATATGAAAATCTTGTCACCTATAGAGCAGTGATTCTCAACTGGTGGGTCGCGACCCAAAAGTGGGTCGCGGACCTGTTTTCAGTGGGTCGCGGGCCTTTGCCTGGGCAAATAAAATAGCAAGAAATAAATCAACATAGTGTCATTCACACTCCTTAACAGTAGATGGCAGTAGGTTGCGAGCGACACCATATTTCGTACCATAGAAAAAAGACTCGCAACGTTTGTTTGTATATGCTAACTGAGCATGGCGAAACGGACTGGATACGCGATCCCTTTGGAATCGACATGGAAAGCGTTACCTTGCCAAGCAACAAAGAGAGTCACCTGGTGGAGCTATCATGTGACCACACGCTGAAAAAGAGGTTCACGGAGGTAAGCCCCTCGCAGTTCTGGTGCAGCGCTGTGATGAGCGAGTATCCTTCTCTTGCCATTCAAGCAGTAAAAACCCTCCTACCTTTCTTACCTATCTCTGTGAGTGTGGCTTCTCAGCTCTGGTTCAGTTGAAGACAACACAGAGAAACAGACTGGACATTGAGCATGAGCTCAGAGTCGCTTTGTCTAATATAACTCCAGACATTGAGACACTTGTCAAGAGCAAAAAACATCCCCAGTTCTCCCATTAATTCCTCCAGACTCAGGTCTATGATGTCACTATTACAGGTTTTAGTGAGTGTTCCTTCATTTTCTTCAAAGCATATAACCTTATCAGTAGGTAAATACTGAAAAAACAATCAGAAGAAAAGTCAATTTTGAGACTTGAATTCTTTTGAATTGCACTTTTTGTTTAATTTTTAATTTAAAATGCAGCTAATTCAGCATTAAAGGGAATTGTTCCCTCTGTTGTATTGCCACTTACTGGTAATTCTGGTTAATTATTAAATTTATTTTGTGTTTGTATACTGTGATATTCTGTTCTTCCATCTCATGTTCAAAATGCACAATCTTTACATTCAATAAATTTGAGAATTTGAAAATCTTTGATTTGGGTCGCGGCTTGTCATTGAGGGGTGATGGTGGGTCCCAAAGCCAGACCAGTTGAGAACCACTGCTGTAGAGGATGCGTTCAAATGATGAGGCTGAGTTTTATTTCTCAGGTTCAGCTTTATTGACAGAACACATACTCTAGCATTCTCAAAGCAGGAGGAAGAGAAGGAACCATATCACATCACCCTTTTATATGTTTCCAGCATCAAAACTCAAGCACATGGTGCTTCAGTAAACATACAGTCACAAAGCATCCCTTTGAACCTTCACCATTGTCTCTCATTCATTGATGAACCGGAAATCTCTCTGGGGCATCTTCTCTGGGACAAAAAGCCAAATCTCACACCTCCTCGTTATCTTCTGCAGATTCGAGTCTTTTGTCCTTCCATATGTGAAGCCTCCAATACACATGCAGTCATACCTCTGTGGAAAATGTGAGCCCAACATATGTGTCACCCATATACCCATTTATTGAATTGGTGCAGACAACGTCTGAGATGTTTTAGATGGTCGTTCTTGTGTAGGGTGGTGCAATTCAGAGCGTTCTCGGCAAAACACAACTCCATTAGCTTTAGGACACGAAATGCCCAACTCAATTAGTTCAGCAAATACTTGATGAAAATTACAGCTATACCACTTGTTACATAATCTCAGCAATGATTTTGACTTACACATGATTGGTCAACTGGTAATTGTAGATTTCCAACAATCTAAAAATTAAATTACAAAAATGTTAGTATGTTGATGTTAAACCGAGCAATAGCATGTACAGCAGTTAAGTTTTCTTACCTCTGTTCTAGAATGATCCACGGCAGACAGAATTTGACGTAGTAGAGTTTTTTTTTGATGGTGGTCGTTCTTGTGTTGGTAGCGGAGAGGCCATCACAGTGATCGTCATTAGGGTAAAGATTCCAAAAGTGAAGATCCTCATGTCTTTTGAAGAGACCTTGAATGTGTTCTTTCAAGTCGAGTAGAAAAGGTGAGTTCTACACACTCATTACTGTTGCTGCTTATAGAGGCATGATGCTGTGACTTGTGTGACCACAGCATAATCACGTCAAGGGGAAAACACCAAAAAAGGCATAGAGATCTAATAAAAGTTCCATTAGGGGCACAGACTTATCTGTCTAGGAAATCACTTGTTACCTCCTTATCTGACACACTAAGAGTCTCTCATTACAGCCATACACTCATGTTGTATATCATTCTCAGTTATGACAGTCAACTAACAAACAAGCAGAAGTGATTAACTCAAAATGAGTTGGAAAGCAGCAGATATATTTAATAATGATATTAGCTGTATTAGCATTATTTAAAAAAAAAACCTATATTGCCTGTATGAACTGTCCAGCAGGCTTGTGTGTAGGGACATAAGAAATGTGTTGAGTCAAACTTATTTTTAAGCCGGTCCCACACATCAGGAAGAGGAAAATGTGACTTGTCAGTTTAGGGAACTTTGTTTGTTATTAATTTAAAACTGATTAAATATTTGAAAGGAGTTGCTTTTATAACTCCTGAAATAACTGAACTACCTTGATACATTCTTTAGAAGTCAGTATTAAAGTTATGGCCACACAAAGCACTAGAGGGTTGGAAACAAGCCAAATGCAAGTTCCCCACTCAGCATTTTACTTGCAGTGTTACAGCGGCACTATTGCACCACCATCTGGCAATGCTTCTGTAATATTTGGTTAAATCAGAATATCCATCACTAAAGAAGAAGGTGAGTCACACGAGAGCCAAACGTGTGCATTTTCTGTAATTGTGCATTTGAAACAGCTTCTTTAAATCAATGTTTTCTATAAATACAGGGACATGTGATAAATATAAAACCATCATTTCCAATTGCTAGTAATTGAACTGTGGATCTCAGTCACACAAATGTAAGTGTCAGAACAAACATTCCATTTACTCATGCATACATACTGGAGGTTTTTTTTTTTTTTTCATCTAATTTTTCTTGTCTGAGTAGTTTTATTGTAAGAAACTTTTTATTCTGACTTGAAGACATTTTTGAAGGAAAAACTACTTTTTCTTAAATAAATTTGGTCATACTCAGTTCCTTTTGAATTCCATGATTTCAAGGCGAATCAAGTTTTGCTTTCATTAAGACATGAAATTATTGTCCTGCTCTTCTGGGTCAGGAAATGTTTAGATTATCATTGTTTTGTTATTGAGACTGTTTCAGAAGGCACGTGTGGATAGTTTTTTTTTTCCACAATATTTTTTATTAAACCTTTTTTTTTTTACAAACATGACACAAACAATCAAACACTAACACTAAAGTAATTAAAAAAAACACTAACTACAAGAAAAGAAAAAAAATGTACTAAAAACACCAACAACCAGGAACAAAGGCAAGTCATCAACAATGCTCCTCTGTTTAGTCTAGGCAATCCATTACATAAGTATACATATTATACATTCACCAATTTGGAATTTACAAGGTCCACACATATCATTCACTTTCTTCTTCAGAAGTTATGTTTAATTTCTTTACATAATCAATGAAAGGTCTCCATATATTCTCAAACACATTTTCCTTTGATTTCAGTATGTATGTTATTCTTTCTAGTGGAAGGTTTGTTAACATCTGTCTTAACCACTGAGTCACATCTGGTCTATGAGTCTTTTTCCACAGTAGTGCAATACATTTTTTGGCATTAAGCAAACTGAGGTCTATGAATGCTCTTTCACTCTTATTAAAGTTATGCTTTTCTGGATACAGACCCAACAAAAACAGTTTAGGATTCAATGTGAATTGTTTTGAAATTATTTTTTCAATTGTTACCCTCACCTCTTCCCAAAATATTCTAATTTTTCTACATTCCCATAAACAATGAAATAGGGTTCCTTTACTTTCCATACATTTTGTGCACGTATCTGGTATGTTTTTGTTATATCTATTTAACTCCACCGGTGTAACATACATCCGCATTAACCATTTAAAATGTATCAATTTAAGACGTACATTTATTGATTTGGTTTGAGCTTCTGTACAAGCCAATTCCCATTGTTCCTCTGAGATTTCAGTTTGCAGGTCTTCTTTCCAATAATTCAGTCTTTTCTGTGAGTTTTCACTTGAGGATAGTGTCAATGAGTTATAAAACTCTGAAATAATACCCTTTCTCTTACTATCTTTCGTCAAAATTTTTTCCAAGGATGAATAACTAGGTCGGGTGAGAGCATTATTTTGATTTGATCGAATAAAATTCCTAAGCTGAAGATATTTAAAAAAATGTGTTCTGTTAAGATTAAATTTGATCCTCAGTTCTTCAAAAGACATTATGTTATCTGAACGTGACAAATATAAGTCTTGAATCTTTTGAATCCCTTTTAAATTCCATACTTTAAATACAGCATCCGCTCTCCCTGGTGTAAAATATTGATTACCCCATATTGGGCTAAATTGTGACAATAAGTGTGGTTCTTTTAAATATTTTTTGGTTTCACACCATATTTTGATCATATGCTTTACTATTGGATTTTTAACTTGTTTCTGTAATTTTTTAGCCGAGTCTGAGTATATGAATAAGGGAAGAGGTAAAGGTAAATTGTATGATTCCATTTCAGTCCAGTGAGGGAGATCATTTGATGAAAAATAATATGTCATAGACCTCAGTTGTGCTGACCAGTAATACAACATAAAGTTTGGACATTTCAGACCTCCACGATCAAATGGTAAATATAGTAAGGACAGACGTAATCTAGCCTTCCTATTGTTCCATATAAATTCCACTAACTTTTTTTTAATTCTTGAGAATAGATCTGAAGGTGGTGGTAAAGGAATGTATTGAAATAAATAAAGTATTTTGGGTAAGATATTACTTTTAAGTATATTAATTCTCCCGATCATCGACATTGGTAGTGACATCCATCTCTGAAGTAACTCATTAATATCTGTCATTAAGGCTTCATAGTTGGCACTGGCGACTGATTCTAGCTTAGGCACAATTTGAATTCCTAAATATTTAAACTGATTTACAACATTGAATTGATTTACCTCAGGAGCTGGGTGATTTCTCTGGGTATCATTTAGCATTAATATTGAAGATTTAGTTTTATTTATTTTATATCCTGATATTTCCCCAAAGTTCTTTATTAAATTTAACAAGGTCGGAATTGATTTTTTAAAATTCGACATAAACAAAATTATGTCATCGGCATACAGGGAGATTTTATGTTCTGTTGGTCCTACTTTAATTCCATATATTTGTGGATGTAAACGTACTGCCATCGCTAAAGGTTCAATTGCCATAGTAAACAGTAAAGGTGAAAGTGGACAGCCTTGTTGACATCCTCTATTGATTTTTATTGATTTTGAGATATTGCTGTTTGTTAGGATTTCTGCTGTAGCATTATTGTATATTATCTGAACCCATTTTATGAAATTATTTCCAAGTCCAAACCTTTGTAGGACTTCAAAAAGAAAGGGCCATTCGACCCTATCAAAGGCCTTTACGGCGTCCAATGATAGGAGAGCTGTATCCGGTGCTTCTTTATTAGAATAAATAATATTAAATAGTCTTCTTACATTATGGAAGCCTTGTCTTCCCATTATAAAGCCATTCTGATCTTGGTTAATAATATTTGGTAATATTTCTTGTAGTCGTCTTGCTAAAATTTTACAGATTATCTTAAGGTCAGCATTTAATAGGCTTATTGGTCTCATGTTTTCACATTTATTAGAGGGTTTACCTGGTTTTGGCAACAGTATAATTAAGGCATTATTCATGTATGGTGGTAAATTACTATTTTGAAGGACTTCCGGGAAGATGGCGGAGAGACATAACACTTAAACAAAGAGCTCTCCCTAGCCGGATTAAAAATCATCGGTAAATGGCCAACTCGACATAAACGAATCAATAAACTAAGGGATGAAAACACGAAGGAACCGGGCACAAGGACAAAAACAGGGTAAAATTGAAGAATTCCTCTCCAACAACGCAGGAAAAACCGCTGTACGCAAAGCCCAAAAAAGCAAGATATCTACAGCAGAGAAAATGGAGGACACCAGACTCGACAACATGAACGCTGGCATCGCCAGTTTGGGTGAAGAGTTAAGAGAATTCAAGCGACAGCTACAACAGGATTTAGCGGCTCTTAAGGAGGAACTGAAAAAAGAAATTAAGGAGGAAATCATGGACCTCCGAAGAGAAATGGAGCGTAAATTAACGGAAAACATGGAGGAGCTGCGCTCCCAGCGGGCGTGTATGACAGAAGCGCAGACCCGAATTTCGGAACTAGAAGATTGGAAAAGCGAGGCAAACAAACAACTACAGACCCTGACGACGCAAACGCAGAGGATGCAGGAGAAAATAAACGACTTGGAGAGCAGATCCCGACGAAGCAATATGCGCATCTTTGGAATTCCGGAGGGCATTGAAGGCAACTCGATGACAAAATTCATGGATCAGTTCTTAAAAAAAGAACTGGAAATACCTGGAGAAACGGATCTGCAGATTCAACGGGCGCACAGAACACCGGCACAGAACCCGAAGCCAAACTCTCCACCCAGGTCAGTTGTGGTAAACTTTGTGAAATATGACATAAAGGAAAGAATCCTGACGCAAGCATGGAAAAAAAAGATACGAATCGGCGACAAACAGGTATTTTTTGACCATGACTACCCGACAGAAATCGTGCAGCAGCGGAAGAAATATGCCAATATTAAAAAAACGCTGAAAGAGAAAAAAATTAGATTCCAAACGCCGCTAACGAAAATGAGGATTCATTGGGAGGAAGGCACAAGAACCTACAACACGGCCGAAGAGGCAGCGCGGGATATGATGGAGCGGGGCCTTGAGGTGAGCGTGCCGAAGGAGACGGCTGGAGCAGCGGCGGCCCTGAACGCACCACGACAGACGGAGTGGAGACGAGTGAACGGCGGAAGAAGGGGGAGAGACGTAGAGCAGCGGGCCCAGGACAAGCTACAAGGCTTTCAACTGAAAGCCTAGATCATAACAAAGATTAAGAAAGGCACAGAAGAAATGAAGGCCAAGAAGACGAGGTAAAAGAGAAACAGACGACTAGGAGAGGTTTAAGTGATATTTGTTGGACATTTCTAGACTTATGACTATTACTTTGATAGTAATTAGAAGTCTAGGGAGGGCCCTTCACTCTGTGAAGACAAACCCCCCACCCACCAACAGGGACCAGTGGGCAGAAGAAAGGCCCAAAGTACGGAGGTCGAGATTTTTTAATGTGTTTTTATATAAATATGTGTTATTTTTGTTGTTAAAGGGGCTAGGAGCACAAGTTAAAAAAATGGAAAAACATGAATATGGGTAAAAATCTTAAGATAATGACACTAAACGTGAATGGTCTGAACTCACCTGTTAAAAGGGAAAGAATAATAAGAAAATTCAAGAAGGAAAAAGCTGAAATTATATTTATGCAAGAGACACATTTGAGCAAGGCAGAACATGTGAAACTAAAGAGATTTGGCTATAAGAACTCCTACTACAGTTCATTTAAGGGAGGAGCAAAAAGGGGGGTTATGATACTAATCTCAAATAAAATACAATTTGAAAGTGAACAGGAAATCCAGGATAAAGAAGGCAGGTATGTAATAATAAAGGGAAGAATAGATGGTATGCAGATTACATTAGTGAACATCTATGCCCCACCAGAAAGTGACAAGGGTTTTTTTCAACATCTGTTTGATCTCATAGCAACACACAGTGAAGGAGTCCTAATTTGTGGAGGAGACTTAAATGCTGTCATGGATCATGAAGTTGACACAACAAGTGTTAAGAAGACAAAAAAACATGTAACAAAGTTCATAAGAACCTCACTGGCAGAAATGGGTATGGTAGACATATGGAGGGACCTACACCCACTCGAAAAAGACTATACACATTATTCAGCAGCCCATAAAGTACACTCTAGAATAGATTACTTCCTTATGAATGAAGGTGACAGACACAGGGTGAGAAATTGTTGGATTGGAGGGGCAGAAATATCAGATCATAATCCTATATACATGGAAATATATTTAAACAATAGAAAACGACAAACAACATGGAAACTTAACGTAGGACTGTTAAATGATGAGAAAATGAAAGAAAGAATAAAAATAAACATAAACGAATATATCCAAGAGAATGACAATGAAGAAGTGGACCCAACAATACTATGGGACGCACTAAAAGCCGTGTTAAGGGGTAAATTAATTGTTGAAACAGGAAAAGCAAATAAGACTAAACTGGAAGCGTATGAACAAAGATGTGAGAGACTGAGGGAATTAGAACGTAAACATCAAAGCACAAATGATCCAAAAATATATCAAGAAATTAAAGAAGAAAAAACAAAGATAAAAGAAACACAAATGGATGAAATTGAAAGGAAAAATAGATATCTAAAGCAAAAATATTATGAAACGGGGCCAAAAGCCACAAAACTGCTGGCAAAACGGTTAAGAAAACAACAAACAATGAATAATGTATACAAGATTAAAGACCCCACCACAAATAAAACCACAGTTAACCCAGAAAACATCGAAGAAATTTTCCATAATTTCTACCAAGAACTATACTCGCAACCTGAAGAAACAAATACTAAAGATATCCAAAAATTTCTAGACACATTGGACTTGCCATCAATAGGAAATCAACAAAATGAAAAACTAACAGCAGAAATAACAACACAAGAGATCAGAGATGTGATTAAGTCACTTAAAAATGGTAAATCACCAGGTAGTGATGGATACTCATCTGAGTTTTATAAACTGTTTATAGAAGAACTCACGCCACAACTCCTAAAGTCATTTAATTGGACGCTGAACAACAACAAAATACCTCCATCATGGAACGAAGCAATCATTTCAGTTATTTTAAAACCAGGGAAAGATAAAGAACAATGCGGAAACTATAGACCAATCTCTTTATTAAATGTAGATTATAAAATATACACAACAATTATATGTAAACGAATAAAGACATTCTTGACGGAATTGATAGAAGATGATCAAACTGGATTCATAGAGGGACGCCAAACACATGACAATATCAGGAGAACAATACATATAATTAACCAAATACATAAAGAAAAGAAAAGCGCAGTAATAATGAGTTTAGACGCAGAAAAAGCATTTGACAGGGTTAACTGGAAATTCCTATATAGTGTACCGGAGCGCTTTGGATTTAACGAAAAATCAGTACAATGCATAAGGACGCTATATCAAGAACCTGTGGCAAGAATCAAGATAAACGGTAGCTTAACAGACAAAGTAAATATACAAAGATCAACTAGGCAGGGATGCTGCTTATCGCCCACCTTGTTTGCTCTGTTCATAGAACCATTGGCTCAAGCGATACATAAAATAAGAAATTAAAAGGTGTAACAATAAAGGGGGCGGAACACAAGATTGGGCTATTTGCAGACGATATTATAGTTTACCTTGAGCAACCAGATAAATCAATAATGGAAATGATGAACTTGATAGAAAATTTTGGAAAATTATCAGGATACAAGATAAACATAACAAAAACACAAATACTGACATTCCACTATAACCCTCTAAACCAGATAACTGATAAGATCAAACTAAACTGGAACCAAAAAGAAATAAAATACCTTGGAGTGAACATACCTAAAGACCTAAGCAAAATATATAAAGCAAACTATGATAGGTTGGAACAAGAAATAAAAAAAGATATTGATAGATGGTCAATCTTAAATATGGATCTGAATTCAAAAATTGAGACAGTCAAAATCAGCATACAACCTAGATTACTTTACCTCTTCCAGGCTATACCAACAGAGATTCCAGATGCCCAATTCTCAAAGTGGGACAGGATGATATCGAGATTTGTTTGGGGAGGTAAAAAACCAAGAGTGAAATATAAAACCCTCCAATTACCAAAAGAGAAAGGAGGCATGGGCCTACCGAGTCTAAAGGAATATTACTACTCAGCACAAATAAGATATATCATATGTTGGTGCGACGAGGGATATGAGGCAAAATGGAAAGAAATGGAAAAGGAAATTGAGGGACTCCCAGTACAAAGCATAATAGGGGATAAAGATGCATATAAGCAAATCAAACAAATAGACCCAATCACTAAATTTACTTTAGAACTGTGGTATAAAATAGTACAAAAATATAATATAAGGGAAGACATAAAACTATTGAAATGGGTAGCATTTGACAGTCAGTTTGAACCGGCAAAACAAGATAGGGGATACAAAAATCTGGTGAACAAGGGAATCACAGCATGGGGCAATTTCGGAAAAAAAGATCTCGGGAGCTTTGTAAATATCAGGAGAAAATTTAAATTAGAAAGATCGGAATTTTTCAGATATCTGCAGATGAGAGATTACTATATGAAGAAGATTAGGCATAACCTCCAAACAGATGTGAACGAGATTATACAACTTATTTTAAGCTCATATGCAGGAAATAAAATAAGAATTATTTCAAAACTATATCAGAAACTTATGACAAACAATCATACAAGTAACTATATAAAGGAGAAATGGGAGAAAGAGCTCAATTTAAACATAACAGAAGAAAGCTGGCAGGAAATATGGAAAACACAACACACATCAACAAATTCAAGGGCATGGAGGGAATTTGGATGGAAAAACCTGATTCGCTTTTTCATTACACCACAGATTCAAGGAAAATATACAAATACCCAATCTTTATGCTGGAGGGGATGTGGGGCTCAAAATGCAGACCACTCACATATGTTTTGGAAATGCTACAAAATATCATCATTTTGGAAATCTATGCATGTGACAATACAGAGGATATTAGGATATAATATACCAATGAACTGTAACCTGATGTACTTATGTGATCTTAAAAAAGACAATGTTATACAGGCTGAGGACAGATATCTAGTTAAAATCTTGTTGATTGCATGTAAAAAAACTATCACAAAAAAATGGCGATCAGAAGTTCTTCCTGACCAAGAACAATGGACTGACATTGTTGAGGACATACGTATGATGGAAAAACTAACATATCGACGAAGAATGCAAGAAGGAATATGGGAGAAAAAATGGCGGAAATGGACACACTACAAAGTGCAACAACGAGGCAGAAATTGAAAGAATAACCAAAGACACTGAAAAAACCAGAAGAATTAAGAGATGGAAACTAAAAACTTGATGCTCCAACATTTGTCCCCCCCCCTTTTATTTATTTATTTTTTTTAATTTTTAATTTTTATTTTTTTTCTTTTTCCCTACCCTAACCCCTTTGTGTTTTAAATGTAGAATGTGATCTGAATGCATTATATATGATGAAAAATGAATAAAAATCTAAGTTACAAAAAAAATTACTATTTTGAAATGCTTCTAAAACCATTTCCAAAAGTGGTTTTATTAATTTATTCTTAAATTTTTTATAGAGGTCAACTGGAAGACCATCTGGTCCTGCACTTTTTCCTGATTTCATATTATCAATGGCTAGCCCAACTTCTTCTTGACTAATTTTAGACTCCAGTATCTCCCTGTTTTCATTTGGAATACACGGTATAGATAATCCATCCAAAAACCCATTTAGTTTTGTTAAGTCAGTTTCATTTTTTGTATCATATAGTTTTTCATAATAATCTCTAAAGGCACTATTAATTTCTAAAGGATCTACAACTGCCTGTCCGTTACTTATAATACTGGTAATTGGTGTTTTAAATTCTAATTATTTAATCTGCCATGCCAATAATTTTCCTGATTTTTCACCTTGTTCATAAAAAGTTTGCTTCAATCTTAGAAGACTCGAGGCAGCTCTATTCGCTGATTTTTTGTCATATTCAGCTCTCAGAATCAGTAATTCGTTGTCTAACTTTGGGTTACTTCCTGCATACACTTTTTCTTGAAGAATTTTTATTTTACGTTCCAATTGGACTCTCTCCTGTCGAGTCTTCTTAGATTTTGAACCTGTATAACTAATAACATGCCCCCTAATAAAAGCTTTGAAAGCCTCCCACTTTATACATGCTGATGTTTGTGTAGTATTGATATCAAAGAACTCATCTATCCGTTTTTCTATGTACTTAACAAATTCCTCATCCTGAAGCCATTTATGCTGAAATTGCCACCTACCTGGATCCTTTGTCAATTTCTTATCTACATATATTAGACAGCAGGGTGCATGATCAGATATCACGATGTTATCATAGAAACAGTTTTGAATCTTGGACCTTAATTCTGTGGAGATCAAAAAGTAGTCAATACATGAGAATGTCTTGTAGGTATTGGAATAACAAGAATAGGCTTTGACTTGTGGTTTCATTTCTCTCCATATATCTAGCAATCTCAATTCTTTCATAAAATGATTAATGGTCATCCTGCATCCATTGTGCGTACAGTCCAGTCCTGTTGATCTATCTCAGGGGTCACCAACCTTTTTGAAACCAAGAGCTACTCCATGGGTATCGAGTCATGTGAAGGGCACCAACTTGACACACTCCTCTAAAATAACAAATTGTATGTATATATATATATATATATATATATATATATATATACACACACACACATATATATATACATAAATAAATAATTATCAATAACTTAGAGTGGGTAACAGACAAGATCAATATTCAACACTTTATTTTTATTAATCTCAGCAATTGTTCAGATGATCACTTCTACATTTCATTAAAAAAATGTCCAGTTTTCACCAGTTCCTTTGAACCATAAAAAACTAAACCCTTTTAATTCATGAACTATGTTGAACCATGTTTAAAAAGTTATGCAACATTTAAGAAAAATCAACTTTCATATTAAATAAATCTTATCACATTTTTAACTGAACAAATCTGCTGCAATTCTGCTCAAAATCTGTTACATTTAATAAACACACTTTTGTGTGTTCTTCTTCACTGGAATTATATCCATACAGTTCTTGCCAAGAATCATGCTGGAGTAATAACCAGCACCGCGGCAGCAGTTTACCCTCGGCCGCGGGATCGCGGGGATCGTGGGTTCGATCCCTGCCCCCAGCCAACAGTGATCTGTGTGGAGTTTGCATGTCCTCCCTGTGTTTGCGTGGGTTTACTCCCGCATGCCAAAGACATGCAGGTTAGGGAGTTGAGGCTTGTCACCGGACTGCAGAACAAATCTACCTACGGGTACAAAAAAAAAAAAAAAAGAGTGGGCAGCAGTTTCATGACGCGTATTGAAGGTTTTTTTTTTTTTTTTTTCCAAAACTTTACTCAGAACAAGGTCCACATAGTGGCGCTTTGCCGTCGCCCCGCAAATGAAACACACGCAGCTTCCTTTCAGGGTAGGAAAAAAGAACTCTTCCTCCCGCTCACTTTGAAAATGATAAATTTTCTGTCTTTTTTTTTTTGCCATGTTTTTGGGCTAGGAAACTGCACTGCGACCACCATCTTCACTGCCCGCTAGCTTACTCTCCACAAGCGCGAAGGTTTTGTCATGCGCACAATACTGACCTTTGAACTAGGTCAGAGTTCACCTTAACTTTACGTATAATAAACATATTTTCATTTTTTTTTTATTTTTAAGACATTGTCATTTTAAAATCTATATAAATGCAAGTGTGATTTTAAAAAATAGCGGCAGAAAAAATTACATCTTAGACGCAGCTCACTTGCGAGTTGTGCTATTTTTAGAACAGGCCTGCGGGCGACTCATGTGGTCCTTGCGGGCGACATGGTGCCCGCGGGCACCGCGTTGGTGACCCCTGCTCTATACAAAACAGGAGACAGTCATCGCTTCACAAATTACAGGCCAGTCTCTTTACTCTCACAATTCTCCAAAATACTTGAAAAAATCTTCACTAAGAGACTGGATGATTTCACTGAAAAACACAACCTGTAGAGGAGCTTGAAAGAATGAGGCGGTGTGATATATAAACCAAAGTTTATTATCAGCTCCTCTAACAAGTCTCATCTAGGTGCAGCAGCAGAAGAAGGAAAGAGGGCGAACACCTTCGGCTCTATGAACTTATACTCTCACATAACAAAAGACATGCATATCAAAAGCTGACATCCCTCATTATCTTAATCCCCCCATTGTCTTCGTACTCCTCCTCTTGGCCCTGGGGGGTCAGGGCAACCCATCCGGTCTCCATCGCAGTGCCTGGGATGCTCTTTGATCTTCACTGGCGGTTGAGACTCTTTGTCCTGTTCTGAGGTGTGAAGTCGCCTTACATATGTAATCACCAAACATTCTCACATGCTTCAACATATGTAGGTTATGGAATATATGATTAATGTAGGCCACAGCCCCCCCCCCCCCAAACGACTAAGAAAAGGACAATAGAAAAATTCACAGTTTAAGATAATTATTATGACATACTAACTGCTACACCTCTTGCCACAGAAGAAACTTTCCAGCAGCCATGCTCCTAAAAGAGTTCAGTGGTAATCATAACAGCATAGTAAAATCACAAGTCAGTCCTAAACTGTTACAGCACAATTAGTGAACAACTGTTGAGTAGTTTGCATCAGTCTCTGTGCCATCTGGGTTTTAATCTTCTCCCGAATCTGCTGTGGGTCCGCTTGGGCGTCCTGCTGGGACCTTCTTGTAAGGAATCTGCAGCCTGGGAAGGAGAGTGATTATTTGTTCCCTGCAGGGGGGCTGAGTCTTTTCTCTTGGGGGGTCTACCCCGCCGAGGTGCTCTCGCCAACCGTGCAGGCTCGTCTCTCAACAAGAAGGCAGGTTTAAGTCTGTCAATGCTGACTGTTTCTTTTCTATCCCCAAAATCAAGCACAAAGTGTTTATCACCAAGTTCCAGCACTCTGAATGGCCCATCGTATGGTGGGCGGAAAGTTG